>PVIH01027523.1:0-16814 GCA_004025045.1 Sigmodon hispidus | reverse complement strand
TGGAAAAGAAGAAGTGAAGCTATCTCTATTTGCAGATGATATGATTGTATACATAAGTGACCCACAAAATTCTTCCAAAGAACTGCTATAGCTGATAAACACCTTCAGCAATGTAGCAGGATACAAGATAAACTCAAAGAAATCAGTAGCCCTTCTATACACTAAAGATAGAAGAGCTGAAAAAGAAATAAGGGAAACAGTATTAGCTGCAAATAGTATTAAATACCTTGGAGTAACTATAACCAAAGAAGTAACAGACCTATTTGACAAAAATTTTAAATCATTGAAGAAAGAAATTAAAGAGGATATCAGAAAATGGAAAGCTCTCCCATGTTCCTGGATTGGTAGGATCAACATAGTAAAAATGGCAATTCTAACAAAGGCAATCTACAGATTCAATGCACTGCCTATCAAAATCCCAACACAATATTTTTTGAATCTTGAAAGAACAATACTCAATTTCATTTGGAATAACAGGAAAGCCAGGATTGCCAAAATAATTTTACTCAACAAAAGAAACTCAGGAGGTATCACCATCCCTGAATTCAAGCTATACTATAGAGCTACAGTAATAAAAACAGCCTGGTACTGGCATAAAAACAGACTTGTGGACCAATGGAATAAAATTGAGGATCCAGACATTAACCCAAAAACCTATGAACGTCTGATTTTTGACAAAGAGGCCCAAAACATTCAATGGAAAAAAGATAGTATATTTAACAAATGCTGTTGGCATAACTGGAAGGAAGTGTGTAGAAAAATGCAGATAGATCCGAGCCTGTCACCGTGCACAAAACTCAAATCCAAGTGGATCAAAGACCTCACCTTAACCCCAACCACTTTGAACTTGATAGAAAAGAAAGTGGGAAATACAATTCTACAAATTGGCACAGGCCACCACTTCCTAAATATAACACCAGTGGCACAGGCACTAAGACCAACAATCAATAAGTGGGATCTCCTGAAGCTGGGAAGCTTCTGCAAAGCCAAGGACACTGTCAATAGGACAAAACACCAGCCTACAGAATGGGAAAAGATTTTCACCAACCCTACAAGTGACAGAGTACTGATCTCTAAGGTATATAAAGAGCTCAAGAATTTAGATCCCAAAACCTTGAATAACCCTATCAAAAAATGGGGTTCAGATCTAAAAAGGGAATTCTCAGCAGAGGAACTACGAATGGCTGAAAGGCACCTGAAAAAGTGCTCTTCTTTTTTAGCCATCAGAGAAATGCAAATCAAAACAACTTTTAGATACCACCTAACACCTGTTAGATTGGCTAAGATAAAAGGCACAGATGACAGCCTATGCTGGAGAGGATGCGGAGCAAGGGGAACCCTCCTCCATTGTTGGTGGGATTGTAAGCTTGTTCAGCCACTTTGGAATACAATATGAAGGTTTCTCAGAAAATTGAGAATCAATCTCCCCAAGGACCCAGCAATACCACTTCTGGGTGTATACCCTAAAGAGGCACATTCACACTCCAAAGGTATTAGCTCAACTATGTTCATAGCAGCATTATTTGTAATAGCAAGAACCTGGAAACAACTTAGATATCCCTCAACTGAAGAATGGATTAACAAACTGTGGTACATCTACACAATGGAATACTACTCAGCAGTAAGAAAAAATGATATCCTAAAATTCACAGGCAAATGGATGGATTTGGAGAATATCCTCCTGAGCGAAGTATCACAAACTCAGAGAGATAGGCAGGGGATGTACTCACTCACTAGTGGTCTCTAAACAAACAAACAAGAAAAAAAGCCAAACATGCCCAAGTAGCAAACCACAACCACTGAACAGCTTGGGATCAGAAACACCCTGGACTGACCCTTCAAACCCCAGTCTATCTATAGGAACACCTGACTCACTCTTGTGGGAGGGAGGACAAAACTGGATTTGGCCGGGAGTGAAGACTGATCCAAGCATTATTGGGCCAGAGGGACCATAGGACTGTCTGCTCCCTGCCAAGGGAGGGGATGGGGAGTTGCAGAGAAGAAAAATGACCAGATGTGGTGGGAGTGGGAAGAGACCTTGAATAAGGATATACAGGGATGGAAAAAAAAATTCAGAGGGAAAACTGAACACAAAGAAAATATATGTGTAGCAATCTTACTTGCATTTCCACCCTTGATAAGCCATGCTTATGATTATTATCCTCTGTATAGTTATTGTTAACTCTTCTGCATTTTTAAATTCTTTTTACTGTTTTTTTTTGATAAATACAAAATAAAGAAGGAAAAAAATTAAAAAAAATTATTTAAATGTTTTTTTTAAAAAAAAGATTTTAATTGATTTCAACATTTCTGTTTGAACTTTTAAATACTCAGTGACTTTGAAGTTTTGATGTTTAAAGGTATTTTTCCACTCAGTTATTTTTCTGACTTTAAAATATATTTTCTACTTGATTCCTTTTATAACATCTATTTAATAAGTTTTGTGTTTAGGTTTATGTTCATATCAACTCACTGTAACATTTGTTTAAAAATAAATTGCTCTCCTAGATACATCTCAGACCAACCCTGTTCTTGAGATGTATGACACTTAACCTCTCAGAAATGGCCTTTGTTTCTTCTCCTAAGAGAATCATGGTGTGTCATAGTCTGAGGTTAGAAAGGTTTGCCTCATACTTGACAATATGGTAAAGCTTGTTTTGCTTTGCCTTTGGCTTACATGGCTGCACAGCATGATATACTGCAATATTTCAGAAACAAGAGTTAAGTATTCATGCTGCACAAATATCCATATTTCTACAATGAAAATGTATGTTCATTTTAATATGTTTAAACCATTTAAAATATAGATTCCTTTTCAAGATGAAATCATTATATAGTCATTGAAAAATATAGTATCTTACCTCTTTATTCACCAACCATATTTTTCTTTCATGCATTATCGCTTACTGAGAACAAAATTTGTTGTGCTGATTGTACACATTAACCTGAAACCCTTAGACTGGTTTTGTGACTATATGTCAAGTAAGAAAAATCTTATCATCTGATGTGTGTCAATTACTGAAACTATTCTGTGGAAACAGTAGAGGTTAAATACCGTTCACTAAAAAGCTCTACGAGGTGACAGGTTTCTACACTTTTGTATAGCAAATGGACCCTAAACAGTTTCTAAAACTTGTCATAAAATTTTGGATCAGAAATCTTAGGTAAGAGTGTACACTTTTGACAAATTCAAAAATTAATAACCACTAACTAGTGCTGAAGTGTTGTCTCAACACTTATGAGCACTTGGTGTTCTTGCAGAGTTCATGCTGAGATTTCAGAAGCTATGTGGGTAGCCCAAAACCATGTATGGCTCTAATTTCACAATATCCAACATTAACATCTGTCCTCTATGGGCAGTGCACACACAGAGTGCACACATGCACATATAGCCATAGTAGTCATTCTCATAAACTAAAATCTAATTAAATATTTTTAAAAGGAATTACTATTTACTATAATAGAATCTAACAATTTTGAAGAAGATGGCCTTACTAGAGAGCTCTGATAAAAAGAACTAGCTTTATATACTGTCAGGTCACTGCACTGTCAGAGCACTATCTGTGTGTAGGAATAAAGAACCCTACAAGATAAGATCAATGAACCCATTGATACAATTTGAAAATCTGCTGTTTCATAAAGTATAACCAAATATGTACTTCTGAGTAAATAATAATAAAACAAAACCTAAGCATTGAAGTTCCTTCTCTCACAAGTGTGCTAAAACATTAGGAGATACACTTGGCCTGTATCTGCATAATGTAGGAGAAATATAAATAAAATAACAATATAAAACTTATTAGTTTATTTTCTTTATAATTAAATAAAATATCTTTTGTTTATGAATACATGTGCTTCCAATGGAGAAATGTGTAGTATTATTATGGAAATATATGCAGGCTTCTTCACACCAGTTCCAATGATATCATATTAAAAATGTCTTATGGATATATTTTGTCTAGTAGACTCAAGAACAAATAAAGAATTTGGAGAATTTTACATGCCAAATCCAGTGACATCAGCAGGTATGTTCAGAAACCACTGTGGTTTAAACAGAGACAGAGTATTCTTAGTGATTAGTGAAGGGAATTGTGGTGGTCCCTAAATTAGAAAAGAAGCTAAATGTGACCAAAGTTCTCAGCTGATAACTGAGTCCCAACCAACAAAGGACTATATATATTTCATAGTCAGTTTTGTATTCTATTTCACAGATGTTCAACCCAAATTAAAGGTTTCAGACATAAAATTTAAGATCTATGTTTGCTTAAAGTTTCTTGTGATTTTGAATGGTTCATTGATACTATTTTTCTTTTTGCAAAAGACTCTGGAGAATGAATCTAGAAATTAAAAGTTACAAATTTTGAGTGTTTTTGTACGTAGGTATTGATTGAGCTCTGAAATATCCATCAGTTTCTCTTTTGAATGAAAGGCTATTGAGCATTATGCAAAGTTAGTTCATACTGAAAAATAGTGTAACTGGAGGAGCTTAGACAGGAATTAGAACCCTGTCTGCCTTTAGAAAAGCTATTGAAGGAAAGGCTTGCTTTAAAAAAAGGAAAGAGAAGTTGGTGGAAAAGCAGATTCTTTTCTATAGTACTTACATTCACCTTTAGAGTACAGGATTCCTTGTTTGAATCAAATATTTCAATGGATTTCTTCTGTTCAAAGTGAAAATCAAGGTCCTATTCAGGAGTGTTCAATAGGATGCTAACTGCTCTACATCATAATACAAAAAGATTTCTTTATTGCGTGCCCGGCAATGGGTAACATCTTTCAAATGTGATTGCCTTCCATGGCTTTTTCCTTGATATGGATTTGTACTTTGCTCCTGTATAAATTGTTATTAGATGCAATTGTGTTCTCTTCAGTAGAGTAGGAGTAGCTACATAGAAAAGTGGGGTTCATCTTGAAGTCATATTATTTGGGCATAGCATAGTTGACCCAAAAGGCAATGTCAAAGATTTTTGCACTTTTTTCCCTGTATTTCCTATATGACAGCGATCAAGTTTAAATAATGTAGGTCTTGTAAGATGTAACATCACTACCATCTTTTCTAGCAGATATTTTTTCCAAAGAATTACATTTATATATGTCATAAAATAATTTATAAATCACGGTTATACTGTCTTGACAGCAGGTACATTGAGGCATTGTGCACAGGCAAAAAGCATTTTGAAGGAAGAGGTGGCTAAAGGCTGTATTCAGGAGGATTTTCTAGGCGCTACTATTAAACTCAGAATGTAATAAAGAAACACAGGTAGCATGAACATCTCATTAGCAATGGTTCCAAAAAAAACAGCAAATAGAATATCTCTAGCCAAATTTGAGGCTATTATCCAAATGAGGAAATCAAGAAAACGAGTTTAAACAGAATTATAAAATGCCATATCATGGTGATTATTTTTGTTAATAAAGTATGTATGTGGCTATAAATCACGACAAAAATTTAATTCTCCTATTTTTTTTTACTTTGGTATAGTGAAAATGATTGTACTATTTTTAAATTGTTTAAGTCAAGATTAGAGCAAAATAAAAATAATAAAAATTATGTTCAACTATGTAGTGGGTGTTAAATAACAAGTTCAAAATTATTAGAGGTAAAAATGCAAACAGGTAAAGCATAAAGAGTTAAAATTAAATAGGAGTTGTATACATTACGAAGAAGTAATAGTGTATAGGAAAAGGGGGAGATTATGAAGGCAGTTGGTTATGGACATGTCTTGCCTGAGATAACTGCCTGCCCTGGAGAGCAAAGGTGGGCATTGTGCATGATATGGCTATAGACAGGAAGAGAGTCACATTACAGAAGAAAATGAACAGCTTAAGTAGAATTTGATATTATGAGAGAAGGACCTATAGCCTAACTGGTCACAAAATAATGGAACATTTTAACACATCATTTATAAGGCAAAAAATTGCAGTGTAGAAACTGTTCGGTGTGACTTCACTTTGGTTTATACTGACAGTACATGAGTCTACCTCAGCAATATAAAGAAAATGGTCCCTTGCTACTCATCTATTATTGGAAAGCATGCATTTCTCTTAGGGTTATTACACTGTCTATCATCATAGGAAACACTTAAATTTAACGTTATCACATTGGGAAATAGTAAGATGGAAACCTTTTGAACATATTTTGAGAAATGACAACAGCTCCTTATTTGAAAATAGTTGAATTCCTGAGTGGGTAATAGACAACTTAGCTGTCTACATCACTATGAATAAGTTAATGTCTGTGTTTACAGACTAACTCCAGAGAATCTAGTGAAAAGCTGCTGATAACATGGATCATTATCAAATTAGAACAGAAGAAAAATTGAGACCATGGAGATAAATTTTAATTATTTGGAAGATTAAGCAAATTTGGTTCATAAAATAGGATGTATAGTCAAGAGAAAGTATCCATGATGGCAAACATTTTGAAATAGATATCTAAGAAGATGACAAAATTGTCAGGTAGGAAAGACTAAAAGACAAAAGATTCATCAATCTCAAGATTTTAAAATAGCTGAAGATTATTTTCTGTTTAGCTTATGTGCACATTACAGCTTGGTATAACTCTCTCCTCACATATATACTTGGGTAAACATGCTGGTGGAGTAGTGGCCATGAGCAAAATTGGTAATTACTGGTTAAGAAAGGAAGGTTCTAGCACAGATGTGACCCAAGTCAACACATGTGTTTTCTAAAGATCCCAGCTCACATAACATAGCAAAAAAAAAAAAAAAAAAAAAAAAAAAAAAAAAAAAAAAAAAAAAAAAAAAAAATAACCTGACAAAGAAAGAGGAATGCTACAAATATTTTTAAGAAAAATCTCGATTGTCTACTACCCAGCACCAAACTTCTTAAATTAACACTCCACAGTAAACAGCTAATGGAATCCTTTCAAATTAAAGAAGTCTGTTCTGTGCAGCTACCACATGATGCTCAAAGTCCACGATCTACTTATAAGTTATCTGTGTTCTTTCTTCCATGGTTGGTAATCACATATCCTGTCTTACAATATTATATATTTAGTTATGTTTCAAAAGAATATTTCTGTTCTAACAACTGTAAAAAATGACTGCCTATGTAAACAGTTGTGACTGAAAGGTTCTTGATCTATGAGAAGCTTTGTTTTCACTTGTAATATGTAAACTGTTTAACCATGTAAAGGATCTAAAACATGTTTTATACTTGTATTCATTGTAGTCATTCATTTTTTAAAAAATGTAAAAACATTGTTATTTTTATATTGCTTGAAAAGTTCTGCTGAGGTAATAAGCTGTAAGGGATAAAAATAATGATGTATAGAAAGAAAACACCAGAAAAAATGTAGAGTGGAAGATGAAAAAGGAAGAAATCAGGAAGTAGTTAGAAGGAAGTCATCAGGAAAGATACAGAAGGGAAACATCAGTGTAAAAGAACAGAATAGAAAAAGAATACAGTAAAACAAGCAACAGAAAGAATAATAAAATAGAAGAGAAACTTTTAGGGAAAAAAAAAAGAGGTCAAGAGCCCAACCCCAAATCTCATATTAGATTGAGTTGTCATTTCTTTAAGTTTATTTCAACTTGAGGCCTTTTTTTAGTCTTTCCTTACCCACCAAAGCCTTGTTATTTTTGAAACATCTAAGCTAGTTGCTCTGTAGAATGTCCCTAAATTTGCTTTGTCTCATATCTCTTTAAGATTAAATTTGTATAATAAGCTCCTTTTAAGAAACACCGCAGGAGATTCAGGGTATCCATGACTTTGATTTGCTCTATTGTTGGTTCTGTTAACCCTTCCAAACTTGGCTGAGATGATATTTGCTAGAAGTGCCCTTGACTTTCGGCCATATAGATGTGTTTCATGAGGGTTTTTTTTTTTTTTTTGAGACTATGTAAATATTCTCTGCCCTGTCATTTTTCATTCACTAACTTAAACACTCAGGGATGATTCCTTGGTAAGTCACTACTGCTTTGCTGGGTATCAAACACTCCAACAGTAGTGTTCTAAATCCATTACCACTTCAATACTTACTAGCTGCCAATCTCCCACAAACTTTCTTCCATACTCCATTGTTTATAGCATATGTATTTATTTGTATTTGTACAGACCTTTAGACTCCTATTTTGTTCAATGTGTTACAATCCAGTATCATTACTACTTGTTACAATGTTCAATTTTTCTTACGCTTGGGTCACGGGAATCTTTCTCAGTTTCATCAGGTCCCTTTCATTATTTGCCAACTTACATCCAGATGCATAATGTTCTGGGATTATTTTATGGTTTCGCTGTCTTAGTTGTCCTACAATTGAAATATGCAATTTCTCTAGTACTCCTGGTTTCTTTCTATTAAAAATAAAACGGTGTTTATAAACAAAAAAAATAGTCAATCAGTTGTTGTCAACCACCATTGCTGTAGTGTAATATGGAATATTAAAATTTATTGCTTCAAACCAATGACAGCTCTGTATTGTGTACTTCTCCTGTATTCATCATTTCCATTCTAATGCATCTGCTAGTGCTGTTTTATTATCTATTCTAATGCATCTTAATATATACTCATGCCCTGAGTTAAAACATGCATTTGCTCCTGTACACATACAGATGTGCTGATACAACACTCCCCACCCTGCTGTTAGGTTTTCACTGAATCATCCAGGCCAACTGCCATCACCTCTCTTTGGTCTTTCCATCTTCCACCTCTGAGTTCAAACTGACCTTTTCCATGGACCATGTTCTCGTAGGTCTAGCCTGCTATGCTCTTTCCTCCATTTCTATTCACATAGGACTCATAGTCTATAGCATATCATTTGAGACTAGTGTGCTGCCTTCTGCAGTAATGAGGCATGATTTGAAATTACAGTTATCATTTGACTAGCTCTCCTGTCCAGAATAGATTGGGGATAGAACAGCTTTCAAAAAAGTTAATTGCTTCTAATAATCTTCATAATCATCTAACATGATACTAAGGCTATATGTAACTGATATCAATAAGTGATTTTTCGTGTGATTCATATCTGATTAAGTAAACACACTATCTTGTAATAAAGCAATATATAATAAAAGAATATTTCTGTACACTTTGAATGTGTGGAGTTATGAAAGTAAAAAACTATATATTTATGAAAAATATGAGAATAGGGATAATAATAATTTTCATTAATCTCAGGGGGAATCACATGTCTTCCTGACAAGAGCTACATGGCTTTATGTATTCTACAGCTTTTATTCTCTACCCTGAGGAAGGGCTTCTTTTTCTTTCTTGTAGAGAGAAGAGAAAATGCTGTGTGAATGAATTCCTGAGTGAATATGTGTCCTGACCCAAGTAGTCAAGGACTTCAAGACCTATTGAGACTAGGGAAATTGTTAAAGCTGTAACCTATATGTGACAGTCTCAGTGCGAAATTGAAGAAAACTTTTTTTTGAGAAATTGAGCATGAGTTTTCATGCATGAGTGTTCAGTATGTACAAATACTAGCAACTGCCTATTCTCTACATAAATATTTATATCTCAATATTGCTTGATTACAGAGAGAGATGTCCGATGGAAGTTAACTATTTAGTGAACCCTGTAATATCTAACAAACACACCAAAATTCCAGACTGAAGTATTAGTATTAGAGAACCCTACCTGAACCCAGCTTTACTGTGCCTAGGACTGGTTGTCTGTACTTTCTTCATTTCCAACTGCATAATGATTGTTAAGTCGATGTGAGAAACATTGAACAATGTCACAACAAACGCAGGGTAAATTATGCATATATTCTTGTTTTTAAATATAAATATGTAAAATAATTTGAGTGTGTGTTCCTGTGCATTTCAGCATTTTGTGTCTTTGTAAGTATGTGACTTTTCACATGCTCTCTGTTTCTTGAGAAATTAATATAAATATAAATGCCAAAAGAATTTATATGTTTGTGTTAGCTTCTGTTGCTTTTTTTTCAGATTAATTTGACACAAGCTTAAATCATTTTTAAAGAAATACTCTAATTGAGAAAATAATCCCAGCAAGTTGTTTATAAGCTTGGTAGAATTGCTAATATGAATGCAGTATTTTTTTTCTTGTGAAACTAAGTTTATTTACTCTAGTATTTATTTGTCAGTTGTGGTCAAGATATGTCAGTAGCATTTGTTTTCTGACCTCTTCCATGTATCCTTTATAAAAGACAATTTGTCTTATACCATGAGTAGTTAAAATCCTCCTCTATTGTATACTTCACATTTCAGTGATTCTAGATATGCTCACATTTTTGCAAATACCACACTTGCTTTTTGTTTGTTTGGTTTTTTTGTTTGTTTGGTTGATTTTTTCAATTATAGATTTATTTTTACATAAAATAAAATGTCAATTGAAACAATTCAAACAGAGACTTCATTGGCTGACAGCTATTCTTAGATGTACTCATTTACTATAGCTAACACAATTAAATTGTATGACAGTAGATGGTTTTAAATGAATTTTGAGTAAAGACAGTTTACATTAGGAAGTGAGCCCATGGTAAAGACTTCTTTTAACTTAATTCTCTCTATAACTGCTTCTTTTCCATAACATGCTCTAGTCCCTAGACTACAACATGCAAATTTTAAGGGACAAAAATGTAGTAATTTTCTGAATAAGTAAATTTAATATTTAAATTTTTGGGTTAATATACTCAATTACTAAGTGAAATGATAACATAGCAATTTAACATGTAATAGATCATAGGATTCATTCCACACTTTATCTTAAGGTAACATGTTTATGCAATTTAAACATTCTGTGATATTTCTAGTACTATAAATGTAGAAGCAAATACCACACTTTCTAATTTAGCTCTATCCTTCATAATAATTTTTAAATTTTTCAGGGACAAAATAAAACTCACATTCTGTGATGGTTAACATTGACTGGCAACTTGACAGGACCTAGAATCTCCTGTAATGGAAGTTCTGTCCATGTATATAAAGGGTTATTTAGATTTTGTTACCCACTGGTCATGCCTATGAGAAACTGTCTTGATTAAGGTAATTTCAAAAAGAAGACAAAACCCAAAAGTGGTGGTACCATGGACTGAGATTCTAAAAATAAACTTAATAAATAGAAATTGAACTGGAATACAGCAATAGTCTTTCTTCTATTCCTCACAGCAGTTGTAATGTGACTAGCTACACCAGTATGCTATCACCAAGACTTCCATGCCATAACATACATCTATGTCCTAACTATTGTCTTTGTAGTGTTATTGTACAATACTAGAACAAAAAACCTTTTTTCTTATGTTGCCTTTTCAATGGGTATTTTCATAGCAATAGGGCAATAATCAAGGCACATGCCATATGAAAAAGACATATATTTGATTGAGTTTAACTGATATAATATTGTGCCCCTACTGCTATTTTGTGATGTGTCTGCTTATATGTTGTTCTCTTACTAGTTTGTTTTTATGCAAATTAAAGGTACAAAATGAAATAGCATTCCTCTTGGCATTTCTTCTGGCTGCAAGAAAGTACACTTTGGAGACATGGAGGCCAAAATTTACTTCTCTCTTCAGGTATAGGTCATTTCAGATCCCAATGCTGTTGTAACTACAAAGAGTCCTCATAATTAAGTCATACTAACAAGGATGAGGACTATAAACACTTGGTGGTCATTAATAATTATAACAATGCTGGTAAATATGGTAAGAAAACTCAGACAAAAACAAACAAATGAACAAATTGTAGCATACATTTATAATCCAAATTACTTAGTATGGTGAAATTATTAGGAGTAGAGACATCAGACCCAACAGATATAGATCAGTGTGAGAGTATTTTACATAAGACAAGACATGAACGTATCTGAGGATGGCAACAAAAATTGACACCAAAATATAATGCTGGATGGGATCATGTCAAATACCTGGCCTGCCCAATTACAAGAATGTGATATTCTCTAAACAGAGCTTAAGGTCAGCAATTTTAGTTGCATCTATGGTTCAATGAAAAATAATGCAGGAAAAAGGGAGGATTTTGTTTGTTTTTATTAGTACTATAAACTTTCTCAAAAAAAAAAAAAACATACTGACAAAATGAACATGAGTGCCTTGGATGAGAATTTAAGTAGCATGTTCAGAAAGCAATCATTGAAGTCCTATCTATTGTGTTCATTGGATCAGGAGAAGAAGGAATGAAAACAGTTGGAATATCTGAAAGATGATCATCAAGAAAAAATAATCAATTTCCAAAAAATTTTACATTAATCACCCTGACTTCATTTCCCCCATGCTTTGAAGCAGATCAAACCACACATGTCAAAGCATACCTCTCAAGGTCAGGTCATTATTTAATGTCAAAGTGAAAACTGATCTATCTCCTTTGTGATAATCCACTAATCCCCTAGTCCTTTTGACCCCCATGAACTGGGATCAATTCCATCAAGTAGATTTCAAAAATTCAATGAATATTCTATGATAATTAAGGGTTATTTATGCCAAGAACTTTCTCTGACGTTCTTTAAAAATATGCATCTCTGTGCATAAATTTCAGGGTCTGTGCCTGTGAGTACATGTGATTTGTGATGCTTGAGGCAAGCTGTAGTTTCAGCTCAGTTACAGGTCATCCTGAGACCACTGACTTAGGTGCTTGGAACTCTACTCTCTGAAAGATCATATGCACTCATGAATGCTATCCAATCTCTCCAACATGTTCCATAATATTTTATACCTGAGAAGCAACCTAAAATTTCTCTCATAAATTCACAAACAGCATCATTTTTCTCTAATGCTCCTGGAGCTTGTACTTTTAAAAATTAAACTATTTTGAAGTAAAACCCAGATCTTGCTTCTTGGACTCTGAGATGGCATCCATGTTAATTCCAGTGAAGACTGCGAGATGGTAGTTGTCTACACATATCAATCTGGTTTCCATTTATTTCTCCTCTTCCTTTCTAGTCAGTGCTTATTTCAGTTCCCCAGGCTTGACCTCAACTGTTTTTCTTGTGCTATCTATGCACATAAATACCACATGCTTTCCAAGTCTCTCTTGGGGTAAGACCTTATCAATAAATATTATATAAACAATTTAAATTGTTGCATTTCTAACATGATTTTAAGTCCTCAACTCTCTTGTTTCTACTTAAGTGTAACTTTAAACTATCATTATAATTAAATATTTTAGTAACTTGATATTATTTGCTTCCTTCTTAGAAAACAAGGATTAGGTTAGCAGATATTTTCAAAATTTGCACTGTTATCTATCTTTTTTTCTATCTCCTACCCCAAATATTAACTGCTAAATTGCTGGTCACTTAATAATTACCTGTGCAATGAATGGTGGTAGTCATAACATCCATTTCTATTTTTGTGTCTTAGTTGCTAGAATCACTCTAAAAAAATGTTTAATCACAATTTATTTTATAGTTATCTGGAGATAATGAAAGGGAAAAGATAACATGAAGGATACCAGGAAGGCCTTCAAGTAGAATATGAATATGTGTGCATTATCTTTATGCAGATTAGGAAAAAAAGTATTATATAATTTTTGAAAGTATTCATGCAATGTGTAATATAAATAAAATTAAAATGAGATATGAATGCAAACCTGATGCAAAACTAATTCATAGTTTATTTAGTATAAAGTGCTTGGCAATAAGCAAAAGAAATGAACTGATGATAGATTTACTCTGTTTGCCAATCTGTGCAAGCCAGGCTGTAATGATCCCACACTAATTTGTATTTCTACTTTAAAATATCTGTCTGTACTTGCTAGGAATTGTAGAGTAAATATATCAAATTTGTTTTCAGAAAATCCTAACAGAGATAATTATTCACATACTGTCTGAAGAGTAGTCGTTGATTCTCCTTTTAGTTCTCTCCCCTCCACCTCCCTTGCTTGCACTTCTCTTTCCTTTTTGGTAATTGATTTTGAACAAAATAATTGTAACTCAATGGAAAGGAATAGGATTTTCCACAAAAGATCTCTAAGCATGTGGATATTTCACAAGGAAAGAAAGGCAATTCACCAGCTAGAGAGAGGACAAGGAGGGTAAGAGTACTTCCTGGGTCCACCAGTGTCCTTAGTTCAGATACCCAGCAGCCATGTACAAGGCCAAGTATGTCATGTCATTAACCCTTGGACTCTGAAGAATGGAGACAAAAAGATCTCTGGAGGTAGCCAGGATAGACATTTTCAGGCTCTAACCCTAGCCTTAACCCTAGACCTGACTCAAGGAAGAAAAGCAGAGTTATAAAGCAGGATCCTGGCTGTTCTCCCATAACCTTCATATGCTTGCAAGTTTGAACACATCACACACATAACCCAACAAAAACACAATAGAATATCCTCCTGAGCGAGGTATCACAATCTCAGAAAGATAAGCAGGGGATGCACTCACTCATTAGTGGTCTCTAAACAAACAAGCAAGAAAAAAAGCCAAGCATACCCAAGCAGCAAACCACAACCACTGAACAGCTTGGGATCAGAGACACCCTGGGCTGACCCTTCAGATCCCACTCCAACTATAGGAACACCTGACTCACTCTTGAGGGAGAGGGCACAAAACTGGATTTGCCAGGAGTGGAGACCGATCCAAGCATTATTGGGTCAGTGGGACCATAGGACTGTCTGCTCCCTGCCCAGGGAGGGGATGGGGAGTTGTGGAGAAGAATAAATAACCTGATGTGGTGGGAGGGGGAAGGGACCTTGAATAAGGATATACAGGGATGGAAAAAAAAATTCAGAGGGAAAGCTGAACACAAAGTAAATATATGTGTAGCAATCTTATTTGCATTATCACCCTTGATAAGTCATGCTTATGATTTTTATCTTCTTCATAGTTATTGTTAACCTCTCAGAATTTTAAATTCATTTTACTGTTTTTCTTGATAATTACAAAATAAATAAAGAAAAAAAAAGAAAAAAAATTACTGCAAAAAAATAAAATTCATTTAAGCCTCAAATGTGAAAAAAATAATTTCACATGATATATGTAGAATATGTGAAACTACAAAGGTTTTAAGCACAATACTTAAGACAATAATAAAGATTTTATGTAGGGAAATTATTTTTATATAAAACTTTTAAAATATATTATACATGAATGAAAATCAATGTATTGACATCATGAAAGTATATTCCTCAAAATATATGAAGATTGAGATAGATAAGTATACTCAAATCACATGTCTCATCAATAGTTTGCATCTAGAAATATATCTTGTAAAAATTTGGAATCTCTGAAAAATTAATAAAATTAAATGATTAGTAAGCAAACGAAATAAAACAACTGCAAACAGATTTCACCTGGTTCCTTTCTTTGTGGACAATTAATTGTATAGAACACTCAGTGTCATGCCTCACTAGAGACACTAAAGCATGACTACAATGGAACATCACCAAATAATCAGTAAATGAGAAGGCAGTACTATTTGCAGGAAATGTTTTCAAACAACCAGAAACTTACTTAAAATGAGAGAAGGTGGTCTCTCTCATTTTTTATGTAGACATTTTACCTTTAGATTATTTAGAACCAAGTATATTTTTCAGCCTGTCTGATAATCACACAGTTTAATTATCACCTCTATGACAACATAGGCAGCAGGAACATGTCAATGGCATTGAACAGATACAGTCAGGGTTCAAGTACTAGCTTGAATAAAAGAATCAATCCTTTTACCTTTTACATTTACAGAAAGTGAGTCAAAGCTGGCTACATATTTCTGTGGTTTTTATTTTCTATTTGTTAGAAAGACAAAGGTTTTTTGTCATAATTTGCTTTGATGGAAGGTTGCAGGAGTTGTATTCAGGCTGAGAAGTTACTATCTCATGAGGCAGCTTTGGGCATATGTAGAAATCCCCAAAATTTTACATTAAATAACATATACAAGCTGTGGTACATCTAGACAATGGAGTACTACTCAGCAGTAAGAAACAATGATATTCTATAATTTGCAGGCAAATGGATGGATACGGAGAATATCCTCCTGAGCAAGGTTTCACAATCCCAGAAAGATAAGCAGGGGAAGTATTCACTCATTAGTGGGCTTTAAACAAAAAGCAAAGCATGTCCAAGCTGCCAACCCCAAACACAGCTTGGTTTCTGAAGCACCTTGAACGGGCACTTTGGAGCCCATTCCCTCCTAAGGAACACTTGAGCCAGTCTTGATGTGGGGATGAGAAAAGTGGATTTGCCTTGAGTGGATGCTGAACTAAGCCACATTGGGACCTTGGGAAGGACATAAGGAGATGGGGAGAAGAGTGACTTTTAGAGGTGGGAGGGGAAGGGCATTTGAACAAGGGGATACATGGTTAAAAAATGAAACTTTATTAATAATAAAAATGGGAAAAAATAAATAACATACAAAAATTTTTTAAATCTTCAAAACTCTTCAAGAAACAGAATGCCATTTTCTAGTCTACTGACCCTAGTTCTTTAAAAGCAAATATTTATAATAATTTGGAATTTTATATAAATATAAGTTAGTAATTTGTCAATAATTCTTAGATACTGAAAATTTTTAGTTATCATTTCTTTTTGAAGTAGTTTTTTATTAGTTTCAGCTGTAAAAGTGAATACTTAAACTTATAAGTATTGTCATATTACACTGAAGACAATATTATCAAACATAAGAGTAACAATGCCAGTTGACAACTTCTTTAACATCTTACTTTCTGCACAAATATTTTTGTTTATATAATTATGTATACATAGGCAAAGACACGCACAGTTAATAAGGAAAACAATAGCCTACAGAATTGGAAAAGACCTTTGCCACCCCAAATCTGACAGAGGACAACTCTCTAAAATATATAAAGAATTCAAGAAACTAAAAGACAAAAAAAAAAAAAAAAAAAAAAAAAAAAAAAAAAAAAAAAAAAAAAAAAAAAAA
>PVIH01027522.1:0-16810 GCA_004025045.1 Sigmodon hispidus | reverse complement strand
AAAAAAAATTCAGAGGGAAAGATGAACACAAAGAAAATATAGGTGTAGCAATCTTATTTGTATTTCCACCCTTGATAAGCCATGCTTATGATTCTTATCCTCTGTATAGTTATTGTTAACCCTTCCACATTTTAAATTCTTTTTTTTACTGTGTTTTTTTTGATAAATACAAAATAAAGAAGGAAAAAAAAAAAGAAAGTTAAAATGAAGAATATATTCATGAAAAAAAAAAAGAAATTTTTGGCCTGGACTTTCCAGTCTTGCCCTGAGGTTCAGACCTTTTTGTAGCCCTGCAGCTGATTAACTCCAAATAATTAATCAAAGGCTTATGTTAATTTAATTCGGATTGACCTATGGCTCAAACATATTATTAGCTCTTTCATCTTAACTCAACCCACTATTCTTATCTTGTTTAGCTCTGTGATTTAGTACCTTTTCTCAGAGAAGCATCCTAGTCTCCATTCCTCTAGGTCTACTGGTGTCTCTGCTCTGCTCTTCCTGTTCCCAGAGATTTCTTAGTCTGGTAGCCCCGCCCACACTTCCTGTCTGCGAAGCTACATCTGCCTTCTGGCCAATCAGCATTTTATTAAACCAGTAGGAGGGACAAATATTTACAGTGTACCAGAACATAATCCCACTATAACAACTCAACCCATTTCCATTAATCTGTCTTGCCTGTGGCTTACCTATGTTTTTTTTACGTCTTCCTTCTTGGCAGCAGCTCACAGTCTCTCTCTCTGACTCTACCCTTTTGCCCATTCATCTATGCTCAGATTTCCCACCTGCTTCTAAGATGCATTGCCATAGGCCAAAACAGTTTCTTTAATAACCAATGATATTCACAGCATCCAGAAAGACATCCCACATCAATTAATTTGGGGTTCTATAGAAATACAGAACCTTAAGCCTATAATCTATGTCTCTTCCTCCCTCTCTCCCTCCCTCCCTCCATCCCTCCTTCCTTTTCTCTCTGTGTGTCTGCAGATGATTCTTGAATTGACTTATAGTGAAATTATTCCCCAGTAGCATTGCTGTAAGTTGAAAATATTTTAAGTTACAAATATATTTAATACAGACAACCTTTGGAACATTATAGCTGAACTTCACCAATCTTAAGGGTACTCTGAGCACTACATCACTTAGTCACTAGCATACGCCATGAGAGAACACTGTACTTCATATTACTAGCTCAAGAAAAGATAAAAATTTAAAATTTGACATGTGGCTTCCATTTAATGTGCACCAATTCCAGAATACCATAAAGTCAAAGGGGTGCTCCCCTGAAAGTTGGAGACCATATGTGTCTTCCTGTGTGTATGTGTGTGTTTCTGTTTGTGTGAGGGGGTGGTGAGGGAGGGAGAGAGGGAGGACAGAAAGGAGGGGAGAAGAAAGGGATGGAGAGAGACTTTAAGAAGAGGTTTGTTTTTCCTTGCTCACACATTGCTGAAGCTAGAGAGTCTGCAATCTGTAGGGTAGACAAGGCTGGAAGCCCAGGGAAGGGCTGATGGCACAGGTATGGAAGCAGAATTCTATCTTGCTTAGAGAACCTTAGTTTTTCTTCTCTTGAGGCTTCTAATAATAGGATGAGGCTCACCACACATTATCTATTTTCTCAAATTTTATTAATGTAAATGTTAAATACACTTATTTTAAAATACCTTTATAATAATGTTTGTTCTAATACTTTGCCAACTGTTAAGGCTATGGTGGATCCAAGCTGACATATACAGCCAAGTATCAGAGTGGCTCTGATATATTAGGTCACCTAGGACCTTGACAGCATCTAGAGAGCCCTCTGTACAGATTAGATTACTGTTATTACTGGTGCCACATCACTGCTAGTGAGACCCAAATGCAGGAGTGTGTCTCCACATCCAGAATGCCTTCTCTGCTGCCCCTCAAGACATATAGGGAACAGCTGAGCCAGATGAGGTTTATTTTCTGTCAACACATAGTTTATTCACTTTTCCTTCATCTTTGCATCTAGTTGCTCACCTAGTGCTAATAATCCCAGAAAGTAGGTGGGGCCATGGCATTCCTACTGTCCTTACTTCAGAGCTGAATACCTCCTCACTCCCCTGGCCCTCCCAGTTGCTGCCATGTTCACACTTCCAGAATCTATTCAAGCACAATTATCCTTCCCTGGGCAGGTGACACATTACTCCTAGTCTAATGTAAAACTATCTGTATATTATGAGAGAACTAATAACATGACAAGTACTAGGTAAGCCTGATTGGAGTATCCTTGTGAACAGTGCCCTTCCAGCCCCTGTCAGTTACATGGGTTTTTGTGAATGGATCCTGGTGAGTCAAATTCAACCTTTAGAATATTATTTTTCAAGAAAAAAACAAACTCTACAATTCAAGAAACAAACATGCACATGAACTTTTGGAATGAGGCTCTGTTTATAAAAGATTTCCTGTGAGACGAGGCGGACATCAGGACTGACTTTGGGTACAGCTGGGAGACAGTAAGAATTTATCTTCCCATACCCTATGCTCTGGGGTTGCTCTTCTTTATTTTATTTTTAAAGATTTATTTTTTTTTATTTATGTGTGCCTGCTTGTCTGTATGTGTACAGTGTGTGTACAGATAACCAAAGAGGCCAGAAGAAAATACTGGCTGACCTAGAGTTGCAGCTATAGAAGGTTGTAAGGTACCCCATGTGGATGCAAACTGAAATTAGGTCCTCTACAAGAGCAGGATGCATTTTTTTAATCATCAAATCTTTCCAGCCCCTTTTTTTGCTCCCTCCCACACCCCCTTAATTGCTTTTACATATTTGTTTATACTAAATAAATGAACAGATATAAAAGCCAAGAGCCTGAGTAACTGGCTTCACTCTGCCCTACCTACTTGAGCCACTCCAGATATATCTTCTTCTTTGTTTCTGTTTGTGTTTTTGTTTTTTCTTTACTTGGAATTGAGGCGTTAGATGCATCCCTGGTAGGGTTCACTATTTACCAGCCTGATCTTTCTCTCCTTCATGCAACCTCCTTCCCAGACACCTGTTGATCAAGACTTAGAAGAGACTTCCTCTCTTCCGAAGTATCATTTCTAAAGTCTTAATGAAGGAATATAGTGTCCCCAAAGCCTTCCACACAGAGAAGAATTCAGTACTAATGGTGGGAATTCATCACATATCCGCTCTCTTGGAAAAATCTCTAAGGAAATTGCCCCTCCATTGTCCTGTAAATCATCAACTTGGAACACAGTATTCTCCACCCTCCCATTAGATAACTCAGTATTATGTATCCATTCCCAATATCTGGAGAGAGAATGTTTGAAAGGCTGAAAGGATCATCATGGTAACTGGACCCGTGTGGTAGTCGGTAGGAGAAAGCCATTGCTCCCCAAACCCCAAATCCCTTAGAAGGCAGATTATTTCAGCTACTTGAGCTATGGCATTTTGTAACTCAGTTGGTAAAGAGCCTCCTGCCCAGCCAAGAGCACGATCCCCTCTCCCCAAGGACACCCTTGACCTCCACAGAACCTTTTCTCCCTGACCTGTGCACTGGCCAATCATGTTCTTCTGAAACTAGATACTGTAAGGTCAGGCTTGTGCATAGCAAAAAAGGCTGCCCTTGCCCACTAATCCAATGAAAGGATAGCTTTACACAGGACTCACAACGTTCTATTCAGCCCATAATGCCTGCATGTGTCTAGGGCAGCATTGCTTCTAAATACCCAAGACAAATCTGCGCCTGCTGAGTACTCCACCCACTCGTCTACTCTGAACAAAGTAAGTCAGACTGTGGGGCGTAACACAAGCCTAGCAGTTCTGTGACGGGGGTTCTGTCCAGTTTATGTAATTCCTGTACTAGGTGACCTTGGAAAAGTTGTTCAAATTCTAGGAGCCCTTCTGCCATGGAGTTTCTATCAGGAAAATCACCACATGAGCAGCCACACTTTTCTCCCATTCATCATCTTTTTTTTCCCCAAAACGCACTGGAAACAACACATATCAACACAGACCTTTGACATGGCAATGCAACAATTTGATTCTTATCCTACTAAATGGAGGAACATGGTCCTCATTTTACATGAGAGGGAGCAAGATCTGAGAATACTTTAGTAACTGCAGTGAACTGAATTATACATCTCTCTAATCTCCAGTGATGCTGGTAGCCGATAGATAAATAAGAGTAACAGCACCAGTGAATTTGAAGACAGAGTCTTCAGAGGTAATTTAGATTAAATGAGGTTTTAAGAGTCCTAATACGGTATGAATAGTATCTTTAAAAGAACATAGATAAGAGGTCCAAAGAGAACAAGTGTACCCTTTCTGTGTGAGCCCAGAAGTCATGCTAGGGTACAAGACACAATGTCCATCTGTAAGCCAGCACAAGTGGCCACACCAGGAATCAAATTGACCAACACTTTGTTCAGTCTTGAACTTTCAGCTTCTAGACTGTGAGGAAATAGGCTCATTTTAGATACCTGGTCTATGAGATTTGGTTCTGGCAAATCCAGTGAACTATATTTAGAGAATGGATAGAGATAGATCCCCCCCCAATAAGAACCAACATCCTTTCCTTCATGCCTGTTTCCTATCTCAGACCACTCAATGCTGGAATCTGGACATCTGCAGTCTTCTATCATCAGGAGACCACTATTTAAACCCCTGCAGTTAGCTCTCTACACTGGCAGTACTCATCACAGCACATGGCCATAAAATATTTTTGACAGGTGACTTTGTGATACTTACTTGATCTCAAATATGAATGTGAATCTCCATCTCATCTCTGGGTTTAATAAGTTTGGAGAACATTTCAATCTTTTCTCTCCAACTAACATTGGGAAATTATAAACTTACAAAAATGGTTATTTGGCAGATTAAAAATAAAATGTAAGTCTTTTCTTTAGGACTAGGTTCGTATTGTTGTTAAAGTAATAGTCTAAATAGGAAACATCCTCATGAAAGTCTTGGGAGTTCAAGGTTTGGTCCCTAATGATGATACAGTTAGTAGTTATTGGATCTTGGAGGGAAGTTACCTAGTTCATCTGGTTAGTCCATTTATGGACTTACAATTTATAAAGAGGTGGTAGGGAGCAAAACCCATGGAAGACTTGGAAGAAGAAGGACATTAAAGTCAAGCTCTTGAAAGATGCACACATTATCTCTCGTCACCTATAATTTCTACTTCCCAGACACTATGAGGCCAGCAGCTTTCCTCTGCCTCGTGTCTTCCCTCCACAATGTTTTTCTTCTTATAAGCACTGGCTCAGAAGGGAAGAAGTCATATGTCCATCAACTGTGACCTCTGCAATCATGAGCCAATGAAAATCTTTTCTCTCTTATGTTGTTTGCTCAGGTACTTAGTCACAGTAATAAAAAAATTATCTTAAAGGTGAAAAACATATACACAGGTATCTACACAGCTATGCATTTTCCCATGTAAACACAAAGTGCTCTTGAAATGATTCATAAAAGAAACTAGACAATATTGGTTTTCTTTAGAGAAAAACTTACAAGACTGTGAAAAAAGGGGGAAGAACACTTTTTAAAATGTTCCATGTAAGTTTTTCTATATTGTTTATTATTGTTGTAAAGTATACAAACCTTGAATTGACTTCTCAACTAATTCTCCATGTTCATTTGACCATATAACTAGAACCCAAATGAAAATCTTCTCAGAACTCGAAAACCTTCTCAAACACAAGTGATTCTCTTTATACTTATTTAATCCATACTCAAACTCCAAACTATTTCAGCACAGTAAGTATATAATCTTTCATGTCTGGTTTCTTTTTCTGGGTAGCATTTTTATTGGTATTATTCATGTTATTACATATGTCTATTCTTTTTGACATTATATTGTTATAGAATATTAGTTTGAGATGTGTTACATTTCTTTATGCTATGGAATATTTTTTAATGATGCAAAGATATATTGCATTCTATTATGTTGCATTTGTTTAAATCTGTAAAGCTGTGCTACTTTGCCTGCTTAAAATACCTTATTGTTTTAATAAAGAGATGAAAGACCAATAGCTAGGCTGAAGAGAGAAATAGGTGGGGCTGGCAGGAAGAGAGAATAAATAGGAGCAAAAATCTAGGGAAAAGGACAAAAAGCAAAAACAGGAGAAAGAGAAGAGAATGCTGGGGCCAACCATCTAGTCACACAGCCAGCCATAGAGTAAGAAGGAAAGAAAGATATATAAAGAAAGGTTTAAAAAGAGCCCAGAGGCAAAATATAGTTGAAGAGAAATGGGGCAAGTTAGAAAGGTGGCTAGAAACAAGTCAAGCTAAGGCTGAGCATTCTTACAGTAAGAATACATCTCCATGGATTTATCTAGAATCTGGGTGGTGGAGCCTCAAAGTTTAAAAAAAAAAAACCTACATTATATAATATTCCATTTTGTAATTACATTATAGTGTGTATGTATCTATGTACTGCTGATGAATATTAAATTGTTTTCAGTTTGGAGATATTATGAATAAAAGCCAGCTTAAGTATTCTGGTAGTATTCTCTAAGTCTATTGGAGAAATTTAAAGTGTTCATTGCCAAAGAATTGCTGAATTACAATATTAAGTTATATGTAACAATAATGATAAGCATTTTTCTCATGTGTTCATACCAATGTATACTACCAAGTTTGTGTATGAGATTTTGAGTCATTGTCCAACATCTTCATCAGCATTTGGTATCATTAGAAGGAGACTTTCAGCAAGAATCTTCTCACTGTGTATTTCTCTATACTCTTTGATTCTAGATTATATATATATAAATATATGCCTATTAATAAATAAATAAAAATCTATTAGAGAATAACAAAAGTGTAAGTAAAACTAAAAAGACATTATTTCATTTTTCTTTCCTTTGTAGATATAGATGGCTTGCAGGATGTCAGATGTGACATGCAAAAAGGAAACAAATGCAATGATGTTACCAGACTACTTATGCATTTGCAAGTTGTCCTTTAAAAAGAATCATAAACTTCCAGAGAGAAGAAAAAGGATCAATGCTTAATAGCAAAATATCTGAGTATGAAAGTTTCACACAGAACTTCCAGTCTGAAAATCCTAGCAACATAGATGACGGTGTGTGGTGAGTGGCAGCATTTAGCAAATGCTACATCTTTATGTGAGAGTTTCCATTTCCCACATCAATAAAATGGGATGCATTACTGCCAAATGAATCCAGTCAATGTTTCCATCGCCTACCTAGCAGGTAAGGGACACAGACAATCAAATAGGAGATGGTCCTTACTCTTAGGAATCTTGTAATTCCAGTGAAGAAAAAAGATGGGAGATGTATAGTTATAGCCAATTGTGAGAAGCACCATAATCCAGATATGCCAAACATACCACAAGATCCAAGAAAGTGTAACAAGATGCATGGAGCAGAAAGATTGCCAGAAAATTATTGTTGAGCTGCATATCTTCTTGTTTTAGCCTACCCCTACCATACTCTCTAATGATTGCTGTGGAATTATGTTCTGGTACATTGTAAATATTTGTCCCTCCTACTCGTTTAATAAAATGCTGATTGTCCAGAAGGCAGGCAGGAAGTGTAGGCAGAACTATGAGACTAAGAAAACTTTGGGAAAAGATGCCAACAGACACAGAGGAAAAAGACCAGGATGCTGCTTTTAGAAAAGGAATTAAGCCACTTGGCTAATCATGGGTTAGTTTAAGAGTTAGCAAATTATGTGACTGAGCCATAGGCCAATCAGCATGAAATTAATGTAAGCTTCTGTGTGTTTCTTTGGGACTTTGGGACTGCTCATCCAGATCTTGGAGCTAATCCAGCCCAGAAACTTCATACTAAAAATGACTGAATGCAGGGCCTCTTGTTAGCCAGTCAAGTTCTTTACCACTGAGCTGAGTTTTAAGCCATCTGTGAGAATTACACTAATTATAAAAGGGGAAGTGTGTTGTATATTCCATGCAAACAGAGCAGCATATGCAAGGCCATGAAAGCCCACAAAAGGATATATGCTTAATATTGTAATACTGCGGGGCTGGAGAGATGGCTCAGTGGTTAAGAGCACCGTCTGCTCTTCCAGAGGACCCGGGTTCGATTCCCAGCACCCACATGGCAGCTAATAACTGTCTGTAGTTCCAGTTCCAGGCAAACACCAAGGCAAATAAATAAATAATAAATAAATAAAGTTTTAAAAAAATATTGTAATACTGCTTGCTACATTATTGGAATACAAAGTATGTTTGCCACTAGAAAATGGCTCAGCATGTAAAGGCACCTACTATGCAAATGAGAATCCAAGTTCAGTTCAGAGAACCCTTGTAAAAGATGGAAGGAGACAAACCATTCCACAAAGTTGTCTTTGACCTCCACATGTGAACCATGGTACTTGTGACCCCTCATCCTGTACACACATACACACACACACACACACACACACACACACACACACACAATAGTGATAATTAGAATTTTAATTTGAAAATAGTGCATTTGGGGTGGAAAAACAGGAAAAGCTAGAAAGTTTTAGTAAGCCACTGAAAAATCCTAAGCAGAGGATTTAATGTGATTTTCAGAGTAAAAACATGATGGATATTTTATATACTTTTTATTTAGATAAAGAGCCAGAAAAGAAGAAAATAAGTAAAGAGAGGAAAAGGAAGTCATTGGGAAATGAGAGTGTTAAAGAAAAGAAAAGGTAAAGAGAGGCAGAGAAAGGCACTAGACACATGTTTGTAAAAATTTATTACTTTAAGTGTATGTGCACCTGAGTATAGGTATGCAAGTCATGTGTATTCAGGTGCCTGGGATGAAGCTGACTGCTAAACATGACCACTAATGGACACATATTTCTTGTCATTGGCTAATGCTATACTTAGACACATATCTTGGCAGAATGCTCATATTACCACTGCCACTATCTCAACACGCAAATAAACAAAGACATCCTAGTGGCTTATAAATTAGGTGATTTGGAACTTAAATTATGAATGGTTGTGAACCATCATGTGGGTACTATGAACTGAACCATGTCCTCTGCAAAGAGCAACAAGTGCTCTCAAAAGCTTAGCCATCTCTCCAACCCCTCTTCCAATACTTTTGATTGCTTTCGGTTTGATATTCAAGTTTTTGTTCATCTGTTGTTTGTTTGTTTGTTGAATAAAGATAGAACTTTATTCTTCCTTATGGCAAGATAAGTTTTTTCTGGATTATTTATTTAATAACTCATTTATTAATCTACTAATGTGAAACTTATCTTAGTTTTCCATGCATGTTCTTTCTGCATGCTTACAATATACATTTATATGCAATTGCAACTGGATGTTTTTATCTTCACTGATGTCCACGAGCACCAGACACACATGTGGTATACACGCGTACATATTCATAAACATAAAGTAAGTAAATACATTTTTATAATATAGTAAGAAATGTTTTGTTTGAAGTTTGATATACTGTATTCAAGGTTACCAAATGAATTAAAAAAATCTAAACATAAAAAAATTAATTAAATAAATAAATAAATTAGGTGATTTTAAAAGGATTTCTATGCAGCAGGTGAAAATTAGCTTGTAGTTGGGGACATTAGTGACGATTGAAAGGGAGGATTTGAGGTAGGACTTGGGTCTCCCCCTTTCAACTGACACAGGATCTAGCTTTTCTAGTAAGTGGCTCACACCCTTGAGCTGACTCACCCTAGTATTTCTTCTCTGTGAAGACATTGCCTAGAATAGCACCCAAACATCAAGGTTCATTGGGAACCTAAGCTCTCCCTTTTGTAGGTGGGACTGACATCCTCCCTGACTGTTCAACTCCCAAAAGAAGCCAAAGTCACCTGAGACATGAGAAATATCAAAGACTTTACAAAGCCATCTCTCTCCTGGCCAATGGGAGAAATCATAGCAAAGTTAAGGGAACAGAACCCATTAAAAAAAAACAGATCTAGAAGTCTCTCTGTGTGCCACTGTCAAGTGTCAAACTTGCTATATCACAAGAAGTCTTTCTCAAAAAGATTGGAATGGACATTAGAGTTGATCACACAAAAGATGGCTACAGCCTGGGATCTCACTGTGGTCAATGTGCATCTAAAAAGAGATCCTGAGAAAATAGAAGCACCCTATAGAACATTCAGAGATATACAGACACTCTGCAGTAGCTGAAGCCCAGGAATTGTGTGTGAAGAATCCAGGAAGCAGGAGGCCAGCTTGGGGCTAGAACATGTGAGAAGAATGTATCAAATCAGTCTTTGCTCAAGTCCCATACAGGCAAACATATATTTGTATGAGGGCCACCCCAGTCATGCACCAAGTCAAGGTCATCACTGCTGTCATTGAGAGCCATTCACTATTACCACAGCTCACTGCTTCCTTCTCAATGGCGTCTTTATGAGAGCAGACCTGGCAGGCGCTGTCTGGGATGTGACCACCCTTAGGAAATGATTAAGACTTATTTCATGGAATGGTTTGGGCCTCACAGGAGCAGATCAGTTAGTTCACTCAAGCAGGTTGTAATAAAATAGTACAATTTGCCACACTCTCATCATGTTTGTTTTCTCTTGTAAGGTGACATCCCTCTCTGTACACTGTGCTGTTCACTGTGTGGCCATCAATAGAAGTCACTGAAGTGCTAGGCTCCAGACCTGGAAACTAAATAAACCCTTTTTGGTTTAGAAAGTTCTCAGGCTCGGGTATTTTGTTACAAAAATGCAAATTAGACTAAGAAATAATAAATTGCAAGACATATTACTACTTTTCCAGTGAGGAAATAAAAAAGTATATCTATTATAATTTATGAGACTCATTCTGATTTCAGAATGCTGTACATATTTAAATTTTAATTTAAAGTAGATAGAATATGGATCATTTTTTATTTTCAAAATTTTATGATTATATTTATTTACTTTTGTGTGGATGTGTGTGGGTGTACATTTGCCATGTTGCTCAGGTAGAGTTTAGAAGGCAACTCGTAGGAGTTGCTCCTTTTTTTCTATCCTGTTTGAATTTAGGCCATGAAGTATGGCTATCCCTGGAAGAAAAATTTAAACAGCAATACTAAGTATTATTATGAAGCCATCTTAGCATTAATACACTTGGTATTCAGTATTCTGTTCTATTCTATCCTATAGTATGTTAGCCCTTCCCTAAATAGTGGCCATGATCCTTTAAATTGCTTTCATAAGCTATTAACAAATTTCATTCTGTAGACTGAAAAAGAGCATGGTTACAGTCAAAGCATAAGACGTATACATAACTGTATTGAAAACCTGAGGCATTTCAATGAGTCTACTGATCACACATTAGGACCCAAATGGTAAGTACTTTGCAATTTATTATACACATCTCTGAGTTAAACTGCCTGGAAACCCAGGAAGGACCAACATGTAGACATTGCTATGAGAATAATGCAAGACACTACTTCTGTTGGTGTGCTTTGCTATAATTAAGCCATGAGACATGTCAGCCAGGGCATTTCTGAGTGCTGATTGCAGCATACCTCCTGTATGTTGTAAGGTATGTGTCCAAAATTAGAGTGGCTGGAAGACTCTACAAAAAGAATAGTAATTCTTCTCTGAAACACCCCTGTCCAGGGTGGTTGGCTACTACTTGGGTAAGTCTGGTTAGGTGGGATAAACACTAACTTTTGTTTTACAAGTCTCTACATATCCAAGTACAATAGCCAGTTAGAACACTGTACTATGGCCCCAGCTTCCACCGCTTAAAGGTCACTCTGTTCCACCCACTCAAGAGCCTAGGCAGAAACCAGAGGAGTGATGCTTCGCTTGCACATTGCTTGAGCCCTCTGGTATGTATTATGCACCATGGAGGGGGGAGGGGCTTGGAATTCCAGACAGGTTGAACATTTTGTCAGGAGCACAGCAATGGTGAGCCTGTGAGTGAGGTCTCATATCCTGTGCTGCACACAAAGTGAAGACCAGTCAAGAATTATTCACCAAACTAGAAATAAGAAACTGAGTTTTCCAAAGAGTTTCCAAGAAAGTGCTCTTTCTAGTAGCTCAATATACACTGCACAAGCTCACAAAGAATTAGCCTGAGCAGAAAAAAAAATTTCTTCTTCCTCTTGCTTGTTATGAAGTTCCAAGTATATCACTTTGAAGAGAAAAAAAAAATCTGAACATCGTCCCATAGGGCAGAGGTGTCAATGACATCAGAACACACAGCAAGAATAAAATTGTGATCCCCAAACCCAAAGCTAAAGTCTTAAAACCTGGAGATTTATAAGCAAAGAAATGCTTCTGTTGGCCTCAAGAGCTATTCTGCTTTCCTTGGAAGATCATGTCCATTGCTGCTCTCTCAAAGAAGCTAAGATTTTTTGGATGCTTAGGAGCCGCAACAGATTCTTATGGATTCTAAGTATTGTGGTACAGGCTGTTTAGTGCACAAGGGCATCCGGCCAAGAAGATGAGTAAGGCTGAGTTCCAGCCTTCATTCCTCTGCTCTAATTGTACGTCTTGGGTGAGAATGGCTTCTGTCGGGAGGGAGAGACAAGATATGGATTTGTGAAGAGGTCCTATGAATGGAGAAAAGGAGTGTGATGGGTATCAGATATGTCACGCCTTGGATTGCAAGCCTGCCCCACAGAATAATTTGGTATTTTAATACAGGAAGTAGAGCATGATCCCACATAGGCTTGTGATATGTCTGAAATGCAGCTCTAAAGCCCAGATATAGCCTATTGTTTAGAAATTGGTTTTTAAAATCTTCATGTAACTTGATGAGAGCTGAGGGCTAAAAAAGTCAAACTAGAGAAAGTAATATGTTTTTATACCTTAAAGTATGTTCAAACTAGACTGATGGTCATTAAAATGGACTGTATCTTGGCAAAAAGCCTCCCAGGGCTTCCAGCTCTGACCTCAAATTCTAAATAACATAAAGCACATTTTTCCCTTCTGGAACACTCCGAGTTTCCATTATCCATCTAGTAGATTGATTGTTTCAGTTATTAATCAACTCTATGGATCATGGATAGAAAACCCAACAGCAACCTTGGTTAACCCAGGCGGTCCCTCTTCTAAGAAATGCCAGACTGGAAACTGCAGGTTGAAACACCCAGTTCTGTTCTGGCCCAATTCTCTCGCTGCTTTGTCACGGGACTGCATGGACTTGTCCAAATAGAAATCTGTGCTGTTTAACAGACCCACCCTGGTCCTTGCTCCTCTTCTCCTTTCTTCTCCCAGTGGAACACCGTCCCTTGATTACTTTGGGGTGACTGTTGATAAACTTCCTTCTCCCTGGAGATTTTCCCCTTTCCCACAGTTGGAGCCCAGCCCTTGGTCTTTGTGATTATGGGAACATGCTTATTGCTGTCTCCCTTAGAAGGTCTCATCCAAGCTCCTCAGTCTCACAGCTCCCCTCACCCCCTACACCACACACACACACACACACACACACACACACACACACACACACACACAAAGTCTGGTTTCTCTTCCTCCTCCCAGGACTCCCATGTTGTGATTTCCCCAGAGATACTGTCTTTGCCTTTCCTTCCTCATTCTCAAATAGTTACTGTTCCCAACACTCGTATTGGAATTTCCATAATATTCACACTTCTCTGTTTACCTGTTACTCTTCAGTATCTCCTACTAAAGTTTAATCTCTAGTGAGGGCAGGCACCTAACCTGTTCTTTTTCCACAAATTCCTAGCACAGAATAGGTCGGTACTCAAACATTTGTTGAATAAATAGAGGGAGGTGTGAGTAAACCTCAAAACATTTAGTTTTTACTTCTAGGTAAAACTTTAGACCTTACTGCCCAGGACACATTTAAGGGTGAATAAAAATGCTAATTATTAGTTATGTAAGATTAAAAACACATAAGCCACACCATATGATCACAACACATAGTCCTCCCTAATTTTTTCATCTTTAACAATTATGTTCACAAGATTCACAGTATCTTTGGATACATACTTTTTTCTTTTTGGTTGAGGTTCCCCCTCTTCTGGATCAAATATTTTTCTCAATGTTTGTATAGAACAGCTTCAGCCTGGCCAGTGACATCTGATGTCCAGAAGACAGAGGAAGGCTGAGGAGATGGTATAGTGGGTCTGTAAAGCCTTTGCCAAGCAAGTTTTGGGACTGGAGTTTGAATCCCCCAAACCTACTTAAAAGCTAGACAGTAAAGCACACCTATAACCCCAATATTTGTATAGCAGATGAGAGGGTGAGGAAGGAAACTTCTGGAAGCTTGTGGGCCTGCCTATCTGTTTGGTTTATGCAGAGGCAAACAAAAGAGAGACCCTGCCTCAAATATATAAAAGGTGAAAACTGGCATTCAAGGTTATCCTCATATTCGTGTGTGTGTGTGTGTGTGTGTGTGTGTGTGCACATGCCACAGCATATATGTTTGTACATAAAAGGCAAAAGTGACGCTCAAAATTATTTTCATATCTATGTATATATCTATATACACATACACACATATATGCACCATGGCTTGTGTATGTTTGCACTAACATGCATGAACACACACATATCACACATATGCATAAACACACATATAAGGTTTTTTGGAAGATGGAATATTCTTCCTTAGCATGGTCTTAATCATGATATCAATGATAACTGGGACTTCAGTGAGCCAGAAAAAGAAGCTACTTCATCACAAAATTAGTGAACAATCACTTAAATATTTAATCACATCTTACTGCAGGACAGCCAGTGTCCATGCCACATTTAACAGAGCAAGCAGGACCCTCTGCTGTGGTTCCCTCTAGCCTAGGAATAAGAGAAACACCAGGAAAAAGGCACACTGGGGAAGATATTAGTCACTCCTCCTGTTGCTGTGGTTAAATGCATGAAAAGAAGCAAATTAAGGAAGGAGGATTTATTTTGGCTTACAGTTTAAGGGGATACAGTTCATCACGGTGGGAAGGCATGATGGCAAGAGGGTGAGGTGGCTTGTAACAGTGTGTCCACAAGCATGAGCAGAATAAGGTGGATGCTGATGCTTCACTGGCTCCCTCCTTTCCCCTTAGGGTTCAGTATGAGACCTCAGCCCACAGGATGGAGCTGCCTACTCTCAGAATCAGTCTTGCCTTCACTTCTATGGGAAGATACACACCCTAAAGTCTGTCTATACGTGATTCCAAACCTAGTCAGCTTGACAGTGAAGATTCCCATTATAGGGATAAAGCGCCTTTTGATTCAAAACCCTCTACACCATAATTAGGTATAGCAAAGAGATTTGCAATGAATAACAACCAAGAGTAGAGAGAAAAAGGGTCTGAGATATGTTGCTCCGTTTGGGGTTCCTCAAACTGCTTTTTAGTTATGTGACTAAAAACATTATAGTTGGAGCATTACCCACATCTGCATAAGAAACATGATCATTCTTAACTCTATACAAGTGAGATGGTCACTTTAGCACCCATCACAGCACATGATAAGTGCTTAGTAGATCTTGTCATAACACAATTATTGTATTTTATCAAGTACTGCCATTTTTAAGAAAATACTAATAATACTAATAAAGTAATAAACTCAAGAATTCTAGGTTTAAATTCTACTGGTACCATTTACTTACCCAGGTGGCCTTTGGGGAGGTATTTAACTGCTATCAGCCTCAGAACTCCCATCTGTTAGCTAAAAATAAATGAGATCATACATACAAAATATTTTCCCTGAAGGCTACCATTTAGTATCATATAATAATATGCTCTGAAGTAGAATTTTCTGGAAGAACAGGTGCTAAAACGGAAATAGCAAGTACGAGTAGTATCTGGAGAGACACTTTTAAGACCCACGCAAGAGTTCCCAGAAGTGATCACCACAGTGTCTTTCTCTATGGTTCTCTTTTTTAAATCGCTCATTCACCCATTCAAGACAAGGGCTCTCACAAATGTGTCTAGATTGCTGGCCAGCAAGCCCGAGGGTCCTTTTCTCTGCCTCCCCAACACTGGATTACAAGCATGTGTTGGTGTCTCCAGCTTTTAGGTGGGTGCTGGGATCTGAACCCAGGTTCTCATGCATGTATGGCTGAAATCATTACTGAATTATCTTCTCACCCCAAATTTTACAGAGTCAGTTTTCTAACATTCACATTCTCATATTTCTCTTCTTAATACTAGCTGGGTTATATAATTCACCTTGGTCTGAAACACTTAAAATTTCCCTCTGGTGACCAGAAAGAGGCTACTCATCAGCCCAGAAGGCTTTTCTGATCACACATGTTATTAGATTAACTAGGAATGTCTTTGCCCTTGCAAAAGCTGTGTGACTTCTTTTAAAACAATGCTACTAATGATCTTCTTGAACATCTGACTCATTTTATTCCCCAAAACTTGAAACATTGAAAACTCATTTGTAAATTCCAGTTTTAAGGGTTCTTCACTTTGCAGAAATTGACTCGGGACACAAAGTCTACCCTCTTCATTTAAGCGTATGCACTTTGTGATAAAGCTCTGTAGTTGTGGCCTTTGATGACTTGGGACCAACTTCACAAATGCAAATGTAGGCACAGGCACAGCAATAGGTTCACTTCTGAAGAATATGCATTTTCATTTGCTTGTGAAAATAGGTGATTCTAAGTGTCCAGATTGGTGACCACTTTGGGCACCTGAAATGATATCAGTTGATGTAAGAAGTGCTTTCCAAAGTCAAAATGGTCTCCATTTCCGTGAAAAACACAATGGCCCCATTTGGTTGCTAAACAAGTAACTAGGCAGAATCCCTTGAAACGGAAACAAATACTACTAAATTCAGAGAAAGAAACATGACTCAAAAAGTTGAAGCTGAAGGAAAGAAAATGGAATGAAAAAGAAAGGAAAACAATTCAGATTTCACTGGGCATCCCTTAATTTATCTGCTCCACCACACCCCTGCCCTGCCCGTGCCCCTCCCCTGCCTGTGCCCCACCC
>PVIH01027521.1:0-16814 GCA_004025045.1 Sigmodon hispidus | reverse complement strand
CCCGCCACAGACAACAAGAAAGCAAGTCCAGTCGGGATGCAGAAAGGATCCCGTCCCTCCCTCCCTCCCTCCCTCCGTCCCTCTAAGGAAGGAAGGTGGCACCGACCTCCCGAGGGGCTGACAGCCTGAGTGAGGACGGACAGCCAAACACGGACACAGGCTGGCCCCACACACCTCACTGCAAGCCCCGGACCCAGCCGCCCCGCCGTTGCCAGGCGACCGCACAGCTGCCATCTCCGCTCAGCTCCTACGTGGCACCGCGACGTGGCTCTGCACGCCACGCGCCAAGCCGACTGCCTCCCAGGAAGGCCCCACTCACCTGCACTTCGGTCTCGGGTGGCCACTCGGTGTTAACCAGCAAGTCATACAGAATCGTCTCCTCCTCCTCTGCAGAACCAGCACTCGAAGCCGGCACTGACTCGGAGGCCGCCATGTTGGCCAGGAACAGAGTGGAGGAGGGAGGGAGGAACGCTATGGCATCTCACGCGGGTCAAACTTCCCTGGACGCGGCCGCCGCTGATTGGAAGACTGAAGTAAATTAATTGGCTGATAAAAGGAAATACTATGGATAGAAAAGATGAGTATGTCGTGTTTGAGGTAGGTCTTGGACACGGTCGATTTTGTGATCATTTCCGCCTAAAATTATTCAAGTCACTGAAACTTTCGCACCAGTTTCTACAAAAGACTAGGTGCAAGTACCTCACAAAATGCTGGTGTTCATTAAGGTATCCACACCCTAACACAGAAAGTGCTCGGACAGAGGACTTTAAATACATCAAGGGGCTATCGAGATTAACAGATTAAACTAATGGTTGACTGTCACAGGAAAGGTGTTTGGGGGCTCCTAAAAAAAAAAAAAACAGTGAGGGCAGAGGATCTGACTTCCTATAGCAAATAGAACTTGTCCGCTATGTAACAGAGAGTGTCTAGAAATCACCATACTACATGGACTTGACCTCAGACTAAGTCCTCCCCAGGGCACGGGGTACAGATGTGTGCCATCATGCCCAGTTGTAGACCTTCAACTATAAATAGAAATTGGATCCCCTGGAGAAAGTTGGAGAGAAAATATTTAAGTGAGAAGGGACTGCGGTGCATGAAGACTTAGGTAGAAAAATTGATTTGCAATGACAGACAGGGTGAAAAGAGAGTGAGGTCAGGTAGAGAAAGGGTGTAGAGGACGGTAGAGATGGGACAGCTTGAGGGCTCCCTGGACTGGGAACTCTCCTCAATTGGTTTATTCACGGATAAATGTCCCTTTACTGTAAACAGAGCCAACTATGACCCGAATGTGTTCGCGCATATGTTGCATTAAAAAAAATAGCACAACTTTCCAAGCTACCTTTCAGAAATTATACTGTACAATAGCCATCTCTGTACATTAGGCGATGATGTAATTAAAGGGCGCAACTAGAACCCTGTCTAATGGGTCCCATTTCTTTCCAAGTTAAATTAACTCAAAGTCATATACCTTTTGCCTGCACCTGGTAGTCTCACAAGTGGACTTTTCTTGGACACTCACCCCGTTTAGCCAGGCACTCGCTGTTTCTGAGACACTAGATACAAATAAACAGCAGGAACTTTGGCACGGATGTTACTTATGGAGGAGCATGGAGGTTCTACTTGATATGCTGTGGCTCTCACACACCCTTCAAGTTTTTGTTCAAATGCCATCTTCCTACCCAACTCTGCCCTGCCTGCCTATGTCTAAATCTGTGAACATCTTCCCATTATTTCAGCTCCCACCTTCCTTGTGCCTGCTTAGTTATTTTGTATGTATATTTTTTCATAACACATGTCATTATTGGAGATGTTCTGTCATGTATAATTTACTGAATTTGTGCACTGTGTGTCCTCATCTTCCAACATGTAAGCTCTAACCTGTCAGAGTGCACCATCATTTTGCATAATAGCTTCCATACACAGCTGCATTGTGTCCCCAGCATATGTAACACAACCAAGCACAAAGCAGGGTACAAAATGTATATTGCTGTTGAATAAAATAAGAAATTTGTTATGTTTTAATAATTTATCTTATGAGCATTGATGTGAAGGAGTCAGATCCTCTAGAACTGGAAAATAGACAGCTGTGAGCTGCCATGTGAGTGTTGAGAACTGAACCTGATCCTCTGGAAGAACAGCCAGTGCTCTCAACAACTGAGCCATCTCTCCGGCCCCTAAAAGAAGAGTTTTCAATAACATCTTTTAAAAACCAAACTCCTGCTATGTTGCCCCAGCAAGTTTAGAACTCCTGGAATCAAGCAAACCCCTCAGTACACATGAATTTTTCAAATGAAGCATTTTTACACACTCAAAGTATTTCTTTTACAGCATCTATATTTTCATCAAGCTCCCAACTGCAAACGCAGCATTCTCTCTGTCTATGTAGTGTAACAAGTCACACAACTGCACAGAGTTCTTCTCACCTGACACATTAGAGAATTCACAGAGCTGTGAATACTGGGAAGGGGCGATGTTAGGGTTCCCGCTGGAGGTATACAGTGCCTCAGAAGAGCACCTGCCTTCAACTATATGCCAACTTTCCTTATACAAACTCTTCCCTGTCTTTCTGTTAGCAGATATTGGGATTACTTTCTGCTTCTTCCATTTTCTTTGTCTCTTCTCCCTGATCATTCAGCTATGGTGAACAAAGGATGTGCACTTGGAGATGAACCTCCATTCACAGATGGAAACTTTAAACATAAAATTCCATGGTCACACAAAGAAAAACTGAACCAGTGTTTGAGTCAGGCACAATGGCTCACACTTGGAACCCTGGCACTTGGAGAGTGAGACAGAAGGATCCTCCTGAGTTCCAAACCAGCCTGAGCTACATGGTAAGCCTTTAAACAAACAAACACAGTTCTTCATGGGCAGCACATTGCAGAGATTTGTATTGCAAAGGATAATTAAATAATGTAAGTAAAGCATTCCAAGAGTTGAAAAAGTAAATGAATAGTTTGGGATGACCAGGAGTGCTGTGCCAACATGTAGAATGTATATTGCTCTCAACCTGCTCTTTTGGAGGAAAATAAAATGTGATATGTAAGAGTTAAGATTGTTGAGTGCTTCTGTGGCCATCTAATCAACATCATCATGTTAAAATTCTATCTTCTATGTTCTAAATATGTCTTCTCTTCAAATTCATACATTAAACATTCTGACTTAGAGAGTAAGGAGGTGGAGTTCAGAAAAGATGATTGGGGTGGCTGGAGAGAGGCTCAGTCGGGGGGATGAGTGCCTAAAGACCTGTTCCAGCATAAACATAAAGTGCAAAGCTAGAAATGGGTGCACAGAAAGCAGACGCAGGAGGATCACTGGGGCTTACTGCCTACTAGCTTAGGTCCAGTTTTATTGAGAGGTCATGTCTCAAGAGAATAGGCAGAGAGTGGTAGAGCAGGACTCCCAGAATGCCCCCTCTGCCTCTATGTGTGTGCACACAGGCACACACTCACATGTATACATCGTACACACACAAAATAAGTGATGGATCTTCTTCTATCCCTTCTACCATATAAGGACATAGGAAGAAAGTGCTATGTATGTGGAACAGAATTCTCAACAGATTCCAGTTTCATGTGTGCATAAACACATGTGTGCTTTGATGTTGAACTTCTCAGCCTTATGGACTATCAGCAATTCATTTCTTTTGTATAGAAAATAGCCAATTTTAGGCCCATTTCATGTGTGGTGATACATTGCTCAGTCTTAATACTGGGCAGGGAAGGCTTGGTCCTGCATCAACTTAATATGCCGACTGTATTGACTGCCCCAGGAGTCCTTACCCTCTCTGAGTAGCGGATGAGGTATTGGAGTCGGGGGAACCTGGGGGTTGACTGGGTAGAGGAGGGGGAGGGAACAGTTGTTGGTATGTAAAAAAAAAAAAAAAAACTTTCAAATAAAAAAAATAGTCCATTTTAGATGTTTTATTGTTAGCAACCCAGGGGACTAAGAATATAACCTATAATTCAGAGACACTTTAATGTGATGATATATTGTATATTTAATAAAGTCAGCCACACTTTAAGTCATCAATAAATCATTTTTCTAAAGAAAGATTATTGCAGGTGCTAAATGTGAGCTGTAACTCTTTGAAGAACTTAAGGAAATAAGACAAAAACTAAGACAATTACACAGTAGGAGTTGCCCTCATAGCTGGTGTGCCTGCTCCTGCTCTCCATCATGTTGAAAGCTACTAGGAAACTGAAGCTCCACATCACTGGGATTCAGCTCAGTGCAGACATGGGTGATGGTTCAGATACCTAAAAGAAGGCATTGTGGCCTATTCATTTGAAGAGCAATGAGCTGGTGCTTGTATAAGCTTTTGATGGGAGAAACAGAAAGGAGCTCAGAATTGGAATATTTCCCCACATTCCTCTACCCTAGCCACACATGAAATACATCTCAAATCAACTAAAATGTGATTGGGATTTACTTTGCTGATGGCCATACACATTTATACCTTACAATTTGACAGAAATTACTTAACGATGTCTCAGAAAATGGATTTCTATTTCTTAATTTCTCCATGTAGAGCTATCATTAAGTGATAGATTCATTTTGCGGGAGCTCAACTTTTTAGTCCCGATCAGCAAAAAGGCCCATTAAGCTAAAAAGCCGTTAATGATTCAGTATGTAACCCTTTTATGCTTTTGCATATTAGAGATCAAAGAAATCGGTTTGGCAGTGGAGTTCTGTGGAATAATGCTTTTGTACATTGTAAATATTGTTACTCATATTGGTTTAATGATTGCTGATTGGCCAGTAGGCAGAGAGGAAGTAGAGACCAGGAGAATTCTGGGAAGAAGAGAAGCGTAGAGACACAGTTGCCAGACAGACATAGAGGAAGCAAGACAAGAATGCTGCTCTGAGAAAAGTTACCAAGACACCTGACTTAACATAAATAAAATTAAGTGGTAATGTAAGCCTAAGAGCTATTCAGTAATATGCCTGAACTACTGGTTCAGCTTTTACTTTAATATTAAGCCTCCGTGATGTGGGATATCTTTCTGTATGCTATGAATTACCATTGGATAATAAAAGATCTATTTTGGACTACAGTAAAGCAGCTTAGAGGAATTCAAAGCACAGATAAAGGAAAAGAGCAGAGTCCAGAGAGACACCATCCAACCACCCAAGAAGCAAGATGTAAAAGTACAGGTAAAGCCATAAGCCACCTGACAATACATAGATTAACAGAAATGGGTTAAGATGCAAGATCTAGCTAGCAATGAGCCTAAACCATAAACCAAACAATTCGTAATTAATATAAGCCTCTGTGTGTTCTTTGGGACTAAGCAGCTGTGGGACTGTGGGTCTGGACCTCAGGGCTAGGCTGGGCCAGAAACTTCTAACTACATCTCTGAGTTATTTCATAAGCAGCTGTGGGACTGGCCAGGTGGGACAGAAAAACTTATGACTTCAGGATTCCTTTTATTTTAAATTTAAAATTGTGTAACAAAATTGAATTAAGGTGCTGGGAAGTGGTGGTGTGTGCCTTTAATCCCAGCACTCAAGAGGCAGAAACAAGTGAATCTCTGTGATTTCAAGGCCAGCCTGGTCTACAGAGTTCCCCAAACAGCCAAGGCTGATACACAAACAAATTCTGTCTTGATAAACCAAAATAAATAAATAAATAAATTTCAATTAAAACACTGAGATCCTACACTTCCTGCATTTCTACCTGATTGGATGGGCATGAGTTTTTATGATGAGTGTACATTTTAATCATCATAATAAAAGCATATTTAGAGTCCTTCAGGAAATTCCTTTTTCTCCAAAAGTCCAAAGATCCCAGTCAATCTATCTATAAATATTATAAGACTGCTATAGCTTGCCTACTGTCTTCTTAGTAGGCAAAATAGCATCATAATGCTCAGGCATAATTTGAGCCAAGAAGAAATCCCCACCCCCTACTTGAAGCTTGTTTAATCCACTATACCTTCAAGAAGGTAATTTCCTCTATGTCTGTCACTCTCAAAAGGCAAGGACAACCAGCATGTGCTGTTCGATGCTGCTTCCAAACTGACTGGTCACTTTTTTGGGCTATTGACATACAGGAAGTTACATGTGCTTTACATTGTTCTCTCAGCCTCACAGTCTCTCCTGGGATGGACAGACTAACACTTGAGAAGACAGGCTGAAGCTTGGAAATCCATTCACAGGCCTGGAAACCAAGGCAGACAGAATTGCAGTATCACAAAACGCAAAATCCACACTCAGTTCTCCAGGTTTGAGTCCTGTGTTTTTTTTCATAGGATGGCATCTCACAAAGAATATGTGGCCAAAATCACTGAAATCACACATGTGTGTGTGGCTGCACTCACATGGTTAAAAGGTAAAATGTACTGTTATGGATTACCAGATGTAAATGCAAAAAAATAGACATATAAATAGTGCAAATAGAATGTATGGGTAAATTAACAAATGTTGACTTATAAGAACTGCCTTTGAAAATTCTGTTTCCAAACAAAGGCAAATAATCTATAACATATTTTGAAGTATCTCAAAATATAAAATGGTAGGATATATATATATATATATGATACATTAATGATAGAACCTTGAGTGTGAGTATGAGTGTCCATCATAAAATCCTTTCAACTTTGCTATATATGAAAATGCCAGAAACGGGTAAATCTACAACATTAGGGATAAGGGGAGATGAATCTGATGAGTGGCTAATGTAAGAGTCTCTTTAAGCCTGAGGGAATGCTTCAGGCACTAAAGTATGGGACTAAGTGGCTTCTCCCAGCCACTGCCTGCTTCAGGTTTGGGAGGACAGCCATGACCTCCATGATACTTAATAATGCTTCCCAGAACTGTTGAAAAGCTGAGTGGAGTGGAGTCAGCAGAAGTTCAGTCCTGGCCACAGAATTTAGCAACTTTAAAAAGTCCTAGTTAAAAAATAGTTACACAATAAAACAGATTCAGATGGAAAAAAATCTATAAATGGGTTATAATGTGTGTTAAAAAACATATGTAGGCTTGGGAGAGAAAAAAAGGGTAGAGAAAGTCCTTAAAAAGAGAAATAGTGTAATAAAAATATAATAAGCCATATAAAGATAAAAAATACAGAGTCTAAATTATATATATTATTGTGTTTTCTATTAACTGCAGAAAGGAATTTGATGGTAAAGGCTGCTAAATTAAGCCAACACATATTTTAAAGGTATCTTGACTTCGAAATTTGGATCTAAGGATATAATGCTTTGGAAAACAGGTTCTGCTTTTGTTTCCACAGAAGATGAGGACCTGTGGATGGCTTCCAGGCTAATATGGTTTGACCAATCAAGACCACCTGAGGGCAACTGACTGAGCTTATGCAGCCTCACAGACTAATACAAAATTTACCCATGATTCTAAATTTTCTCAGGACATAAGCCTGCCAGCACTATCAATCAGCAGAAAGTAGTATGTAGAACTACTCTCCAGATTCCCAAAATATTGTTTATAATTGTTTGTTTTCATTATAAACTGCTAATTGTCACAGTCAATCTCTTTCTAGGGAAAAAGTCAGATATGATATAGAAATGATTTTTAAAAGGTAGATTATTGATCTACTTTAATCAAAAAAACAGCTGAGCTGGTAATCTCAAAATACTTTATATTTATATAGATTTTGGTTTATTGATACAAATTTAAAATTAATTGTGTTATACTATATATATATATTTTTACTCCTGTTTAAGGTATTTATGCAATTCATTAAAAACCGTAATGTATAATTAAAATGCAAATTAATAGTCATTTATGATAATCAACTAACAATTATGCCCATTATATGTTTTAGCTATACAAAGATATATTTCAGTTAGATAGGTAATCTTCAAACACTTCAAAGACATACAGAATAAGGCATTTAAAATATTTTAGGAACTTAGATTTTTCTGAACATTTAGACATGTCTGCTTCTGGCAGCATGAATCTACTTCAAGAGGATCATGAGCATCAGAGAAACTTCGTGTGGAGTTTACTTTTTTTGTGGCAAAAGTTAGCCACTGAACAAGAAATTTTTCTTGCCTTGACTGCTTGACAGTATTCTATATAAAATGGACACACGGAACCTATAGGAAAATGATCTCTGAACTTTGCCAGAACAAGCCGAGATGGTTCTTCGGGTTCCTGCTTCACAGAAGAGACTGCCAGACATTCTTCAGGACACAGGGAGAAGCAACTGACAAACTATGCCAGAATGGGTGAAGCAGCCCTTCAAATTTCCTGCTTTGCTGAAAAGTCTGCCAGAGACTCTAGGCCTGTAAGCTGAAGACGGATGCCCCAAACGTTACAGAGGAACTTTAGGTGACTATCCAGGCAGCTAGATGTCTCTGTCATTTGTAGAATTTGGAAATTGCTTGCAATGCTCTTCCTGTTTACTTGGGTAATATTACATCCTTCTGTGGTCTTTGATGGAGTTGAAGACTAGATAGTTATAGTTTTCCTTAATTATAATAAAAGGTAAATTAGATATAAAACTTTAGCCTCACAAAAATAAAATAGATGGTAGAATATTTTCTTTAATTTTGCTAAATACAAATAGACTAGATATTGGAACTATAATTCTTGCTTGATAACTGTTATATGTAATTTTACTACGTTAAAATTGAAACCTTCCTTTTTGATTAAACAGAAAAGGGGAAGTGATGTGAAATGACTTTCTGTATGCTGTAAAAAATACTTTAATATCAGTTGTTATTTTTTAAAAAAAGCTGCTTTAGCCTATGGCAATGCAGCTTAGAGGCAGGCAGGAAATCCAAGCATAGATAAAGACAAGGGATAGCAGAGTCAGAGAGCTGCTGCAGGCTGGCACCCAGAAAGCAAGATGTAATGGAAAACAGGTAAAGCCATGGAGTACATGACAATACAATAAATTTCTAGAAATGTGTTGAGTTGTAAGAGGTAGCTAATAATAAACTTGAGCCATAGGCTAAACTGTTTGTAATTAATATAAGCCTTTGCATGATTATTTGGGACTAAGCAGCTGCAGTACAGCGGGTTCAGACCTCAGGGTTAGGCCTAGCTAAAAACTTCTGACTACACTACCCCTGGGCATGGAGGCTGCTTTACAGTGTGGTTCATATACTTACTGAAATTTCATTGGAGAAAACTGATTTTCCCTTTGTCAACAGGTATGGTATCGATTGCAAAAAGTCTCTCTCTATCTCTATCTCTATCTATTTCTTCCCCTCAGGGCTTCTACATCTGTATTTTATCTTCTTCTCTGGGTATTTGGGGGTGTCTTTTTAAATGTGTTGTATGTCAGCTTGCCTGAAAAGAAGCTCACTAAACCTAGCAATGGAAAACAATTGGCTTCTCCTTATTCTCCTTAGCTTTACCCAAAGAGTCAGGCAGCTCACAGATGCACAGACCAAACAAACCCACAGTGACAGAGTCCAAAAGGAATAAACTTGTTTGGCAATATGCACCAGCCATTTCTGGAGTTCCCCAGAAGCATTTAGTCAAGGATTTTACTAGTGACTAGAGCATCTCTTGTCTTCAGCAGGTAATAGGATCAATGAAAATTACAGAGCTCCTCATCAAATTGGCTGCCAGTTGTAACCAAAGATGTGGTGACACCTACAGAGACTCAAATAACACCAGCAACTCAGAAATTCAAGGGGAAAATTATAAAAACAAGATATATTTCTTTGTGGGCAGTGGCAATCTTTTGAAGACAGGGCATCACTGTGTAGCCCTCCTTGCCTGGAACTCACTATATAGACCAGGCTGGCCTGGAACTCAATAAAAACTGCCTGCATCTGCCTCCCAAGTACTGGGATTAAAGGAATATAGCACATCCAGCCAAGAGTGGCCTTTTAAATATCCATATCCTCAACTTGAAATTATGCCTCAAATAAATTTGTATTTCCAGCATGATTTATTCCAAGTCCAGCAAATAGAAAATTAGTGCAACCACATGCTTCTGAACCAATAGGCTAAGAAGGAAGTCACTGTGCTGGCTAGCATGATTTCTCCTAATTACCAAGAAGAGATTGGACTGCTGATCTCAAATGAAGAGCTCTTAGAGTCAAGATCACTCCCTTGAAACTGAGCTGACCTTAATAACTGTCTTAATTAATAGACTTGGGGGAATTGGTGCTGCTTGACTTCTAAAGCTCAGTTATAAAAGCCACATGGTGGATATATGTGAAACACCTACTTTTGAAACAAAAACACTACAGGCTGGGGCCACATGAATTGTTACAGCTAACCACAGCCCCAGGCAGGCACTCATGAACATGAACATCAGCCAAGTGATGCAAATGGCTGAGTCTTGACATGAGTCTACTAGCCCACCCTTGGAATCTTTCAGTAGAGCTACTAAGCATTATGGGATAGACATGATCTATCCAGAATATACCCTGACTGGCTTCTTCACCCACAGACTCCACGAACAAAACAACTAATGTGTTAAGCCATAGTGGATGATTTACTGTGCAGCCATAGGAACTGGAACATTGTCACTCAGAGCTATACTTGCATTAGCCTTTGAAAATTCCCATACTCATTACTGTAGCATAGGGATAAGGTAATGTGAATTTCTATATTTAGAATCATTCCTGATAGATATTTTAAGGACTGGTGACTGTTCTATTTGTTATTCACCCCCTTTTTTATACAGCAAATTGTCTTATTTTAACCTGCTAAGTAATTACAAGCTAAAGTAACACACAGCCTCTGTGATCAGTGTCATTGGTACATAGGAGGTGCAGCAGATGAGGACTTTGGGAATGAGAAAGCAAGTCACATTTCCATGTGCTGGTATAAAATGGCTCTCTACAGCAAGTGATGGGAAAGAAAGACATAAGTGGATTCTGGCATGCTGGGATTTAGAATGTCTGTCAGGTACACACTCTGTTCTTAAGTACTCAAAGCCTCCAGGCCATGTTCTCCTGCTCAGATTCCAAGTGCAGCACCATTTCCCCGGGAGCCATCAGCATCACTCACAGGCCCTGATGAGCCTGCAATATGGTGGGCTGCGGAGACAGGCCACGGGCATGGAGGAGGGAGAGCCGCAGTTCTGCTGCCTGCCAGCCAGCATCAAGCCATAAGTAATGGCCCTGCCATGCTTACTTATAATGAGACCGACAGTTAGTGAGATCTCTTTTTCTGCTTTACAGTCCCTCTGCTGCTCTTCCTGACTGCCCTTTGTCTCCCTCTGTCCATATATCTAGGGTGAAGGACTTTACGGCCACTTCTTCAGGGGATACAGAGTTATAGATCTCTGGGTTTATATGTGTTTGCCAGCCCCCAGCTGGTCCCCGTACCATAAGGTGAATGCCAGGGCAGGGAGAATGATGTTGCCTTCTAATAGATCTGGGCCAGTTTCTGACAGCTTATTTTGACAAAAGCATAAAATTCAATGATGGTTGCTCAGCTCAAAAGCTGGAGAAAAATACAGTGATAAAAAAAAACAAAGAGAAAGAGGTTTACATTCGACCCTTCCCTTATCCAAATGGCTCTGAGTCAAGTAAATTGTGAAAACTGTGCAAAGGTAAACCAACAAATGTAATTACAATAGATGGTTTGGAAGCAGCAGGATTGACTGCAGAGGTTGTCAAGCATCAGTCTCTTTCCAGAATAAGATTACTGTTTGGAAGTGAGCACAACAGGGTGTCTGTTAGGGAAGTGGGGGGGGGAGCTCACAAAGGATGGCCCGGAAGGATCCTTTACTTGACAACTATATCAACTGTTTATAAAATTCCCTTCTACACCAAACAAGTCTGTGGGGCCAACTAAGAGATTGCAGAAGTGACCACACGTGACTGTGGTGGGTTTGCCACCAGCCTGCCTCGTCCTCTGGGGTGGCTTGCTCTGATGGGGAAGGCAAGGAAAAGCACCAACAGACAGCATGACATCACAAGAGCCCAGTTACAGGTGAAGAATGGAGGCCTTGGGCAAACTAACAACACAGTCACATGACTGCATGGCCCTTTAAAGCTGATCTCCAGATACAGGCAGCCCATTCAACGGATGGCTACAACCTCCACCAGTGACAAGAAGTGACCCTACAAGAAGAATGGAAGCAGAACTGGCCATACTGAGCTTCCTCTGAGCTCCTGGATAACGGAGACTGAGCAATGATAAACACATACTGTGTTAAGTGACTGCATGGTAGAGGTGACTTCTTTTGTAGCCATAAATAACTTAGTGGAGGTTCATAAAATAAAATAATTTGATTTCATGGGATGGAAAAGAGGAGAACTTGACATGAAGAGGAGCACTTAGTCTCTCACATGACAAATATGCAGTCATAATTTGGGGCTGGCATGGTGTTCCATGGCATCTAGGACTCAAACTATGCCTTTTCTATTGTGATGCATACTCCATGGCAAGGTTCCGTTTACTTGGTGTAATGTGCCTATTTTATCCCATTTCTAGCCTACAAGGAGGAAGAAGCATGTAACACCTTATTTAAAGGTATTTCCTGGAAGTCCACATGATGCTGCTTTTTCTTTATTACTAGCTAAAACAGATAAATATGGACATGTCTAGCTCCTGGAAGTAGCTGACCGAAAAGCAGTCTTTACCTTAGATAGCCTTGTGTATAGACAAAAGTCCAAATTTTAAGGGAAATGAGAACTAAACCTCAGAGTTACAGAATTCCAGCAAGGTGCCACCTTAATTTAATCTGAATAACAATTTGGAGATAGTCAAGAAAATGGGTGTTGATATAACAGGCAGTTATGGAAGAAAATTTTATTATAAATGCTTGTATACTCTTTACTTGATTACACTGAGGTGAAGAATGTATTTTGATGCATGATATAAGAAAAAAGGTTGATCATATGACCAGTAAAATTTGTTTGAAGTGACACTGTACAGGCTCAAGTGTTATGCAGCCTGTTTAGGGGAAACAGATGTTGGTGGATCCCAGTTAAACAGTAAATCTTTCAACCCTAGTATTCATGCCACTGTGAGAAGGTTCAAGCTGACCACATGCATAGATCAAAGGCCACAAAACAGAATGCTGAGGCACCATCCACAGAAGTGATCCTCAGACCTTCCAGCCTACCTGACACCATATAAATGCAACAGCCAAAGGATCGTAAGAATGTCACATAGAAGAGAACTGCTCATTTGAAACTCTGTCCCAATTTTTGACCTAAAGAATTATGAGCTAAGAAACTGGCTGTTAAATTAAGCCACTGAGTTGTGGGTGGTTGATACACCGTTTTGACATCAAGAACTAAAAAGAAAGGCTGTTTCTGTTGCAGGAAACAGCATACACTGGAAAATATACAGTGCCGTGAGGCAATCTTGTGTATGCAATGGATTCTACACAGTATGATAGGCTAGAAAGTAAAATTTATGAAGGACAATGGCAGGTAATAAGTCAGCAGGAGGCTAGAAGCAGAGGCTCCTGTGTGCTCCATTCTCACAAGCATAGACTCAGGAGCTCCATCTATCAAAACCTGTAGTGAGGGGGAGGAGGCTGAGGGAAGGTCAATAGTCAATATGAACAGTAAGGGCTCTCTGAGTTCTTTTTATTAACACGTGGATCTGAGGGCAATCTTCCTGGGCAGTGGTTAAGAGAGAGAAGACTGCTATTATCTCGAGAATGATAGATGGGTTTGTATCAGGTACTAGGAGTATGGACTGAGAGAATACATACAGAAGACGTTTTCTACTGGGTTTGTTTTAGTTTAAAGCAGCATCTTCCCCTGCTGTTTCATTCTTGGCTAAATCTTTAGGAACTTGGCAGCCTTTTTTTTTTCTTGTTCCAAGAAGCACTTGATACTAGGAACTTGGGAGAGAGTTAATAACTTATAAGAGGAAAAAGCAAACAACAAGCTTGGTTTATATTTCCTAGGCTGGGTTCAGAGTCACAGCTCCCACATGATGTGGCACACTTTGTTTTTTGCTTGTTTGTTTGAATTTTATTTTTGCTTTTTTTTCAGTTGTGAAGAAAGAACCACATACTTAAGGATCATTTTTAATGGTACACTCACAACTTAAGCCACGTATCAGCTCTTCCTTGGGTCCACAATAGATTGCTTTTGCAGGTGCACTGGCCCATGCATATTTGTGTAGACACCAAAGGTTAATGTCAAGTGTCTTGCTCTACCTCCCTCCACTTTATCTTTTAAGATACAGTCTCTCCTTGAACCTAGAGATTACTGATTTGGTTAGACTGGCTGGTGGCTGACTCACGTAGGATCTGTCTCCACCACTTAGTGCTTAGGTAACAGACACAAACCACCATGCCTGGATCGAAAGTGGGTGCAGAGGATCCAAACTCAGGTCCGCATGTTTTCATAGTAAACAATTTTACCTAGTGAACCATCTGCCCAATGCCTTCTTGAATTTTTTCAAAAGATTCATTATACAACTTCCAAAATGATGAGGCTTTTAAAAAAATATGTTTGGGCAGCTGACAAAAGAGAAGTTTAAATGATTTAACTAAGGGAGAGATTTTTCAAGCCACAAGAGGTCTCAAGAGGTCTTTGAGATGACTTAGCTTGTAACAAGGTTTGCTGCCAAGTCTGATGACCTGTGTTCACTTCTCTGGACCTACTTAGTGGAAGGAAAGAATTGATCTGTTATATATACACAGAAGCCATAGCATGCCCTCTCATAATAGGTACATAAATAAATGCTTTTAATGAAAAATTAAAATAAAAAAGAGATCTCTCAAGGTAGACATACCTGGACATGTAGCTTAACTCATCATCATAATGAAGAATCTAATATTCTTTTATATTCTACTTCAACAGCCTTATTGAGAGCCTTTATTTATTTGCTGTATCATGTCAATGTTGCATAAGGAAAAGAATAAATTCTGGTCAGATTGTTATCTTTTGTGAAGTATTCATGGACGGCCCACGCTGGAACTGCATTTACCTCTCCAGGAAGGACTGGGTCTCTAGACTCTGATGGTACAAAGGTGTCTGGAGAAATGTTGGTTTGGGTTTTTTGTTTACTTCCTTGCCCATCTGTTTTGTTATTGTTATTTTCTTTTCCAATATCCATAGCTAAGAAGGAGAAATTGGGAGAGGAGCACACTACTCTGGTTTGAATGTAGCCCCACCAAGTTCAGGCCTCATCAACATGATAGTACTAAGAGGTTGGACTTTCAAAAGGTGAATATAGCTTTCCCTCATGAGTGTGATTAATACCCTTCCAAAAAGAGGCTTCATGCAGCACTGGGGTCTTATTTTTCAATCTTCTGTCATGTAAGAATACACAGTTCCACCGCTTTAGAGAATGCAGTATTCAAAATGCCATTTCTCAAGCTGAGACTGGATTCTCACCAATGAATAAAAGCATATCAACATCTTAGGTTTCTAAGCCTAAGAACTGTATCAAGCTTTTCTTTCTTAACTAATAGAAAATCTCTCCATTAGTTAAATGATTTAAACCTTTTCTTTCAGCAGCTGACCAACATATTTTAAAAAACTCATCATTTTGAAAGTTGTATTTGGTTATTGCAATACAATGAACTAACATAGACTTTGTGTGGTTTGTAGTGGCCAGTTTAAGGTGTTTTGTGAGGTCCATTCTCTGTGTACTGTCCTGGGTATCTAAAGATCATTTTCCCTAGGCTTGCCTTTGCAAAAACAATCTGTTTTGTAGCAGAGCATAACTTACTCAACAAATACTTAACACAGGTCTGGCTGATGCATGATGAAACAGTAAAATTCTATATTGTGATTAATGCATCCAAAAGACCCAATTACATAAACTATGAGTTTATTATAAGGCCATAAAAATAAATGCTGATGACTATAGTATGAAAAATTTGACCCATTTGGTACAAGGTTGGAACTTCCCCACAGCCCTGCTGCCACTTAACCCCAAATAATGACTCAGATGCTTTTATTACTTATATGTTGTTTACATGGCTCAGGCTTATTGCTAGATAGTTCTTGCATCTTAACTCAACTTATTTTTATTAATCTGTCTTGTTATGTGATCCATAGCTTACCTGTATTTTATTATACATTGCTTTTTGGGGGGCAACTGGATCACATCTCTCAGGTATTCACCCTTCTTCCCCTGTATCTATACTTGGATTTCCCTCCTGCTTCTAAGCTGCTTCACTATGGGGCAAAACAATTTTTTATTATCAAATGGTATTCACAGTATATATGAAAACATCCCACATCAGAGGATAAAACTATATTTGGAGCTTCGATAGTCCAATGGAATGTCTTCCTTGTCTACCTACCACTTGGAACCACACATAGTACCTGTCCTTTTGCTAACTAGATTTATGGGATTAAGAGTTTCTAGAATTATTCTTCTTTAGACATATTTAATCAGCATTTTCTTTGTAGACTGGAACAGTAAGAAATTGATTTTTTTTCTGCTTTCTGGTTCTTTGTTTGCCTGGTACATCTCTACCTGGTTTTCTTATATTCACCAACTTAAGAAACCATGCACACCATATTCCAGTTTGCATTCTTGAAGGCATTACAGCACACACACGCACACGCACACACACACACACACACAATTACATGAGCTAATATAAAATATTATCAATCACCTTGAAATATAATCTATGTTTTCCTCTTTTCTTTTTAAATATTTATTTATTTATTATGTATACAGTGCTATACAGAAGAGGGTACCAGATGTCATCATAGATGGTTGTGAGCCACCATGTGGATGCTGGGAATTGAACTCAGGACCTCTGGAAGAACAGTCAGTGCTCTTAACCTCTGAGCCATCTCTCCGGCCCCCTTTTCCTCTTTTCTTAAATTAAAAAATAAATTATATAAATGATTGTTGTGAGGTGTCTTTCTGTATGCTGTGAATACTATTGGTTAATAAAGGAACTGTTCTGGCCTATGGCAACACAGCTTAGA
>PVIH01027520.1:0-16818 GCA_004025045.1 Sigmodon hispidus | reverse complement strand
GGAAAGCTCTCCCATGTTCCTGGATTGGTAGGATCAACATAGTAAAAATGGCAATTCTACCAAAGGCAATCTACAGATTCAATGCACTGCCCATCAAAATCCCAACACAATATTTTTTGGACCTTGAAAGAACAATACTCAATTTCATTTGGAATAACAGGAAAGCCAGGATTGCCAAAACAATTTTATTCAACAAAAGCAACTCAGGAGGCATCACCATCCCTGACTTCAAGCTATACTATAGAGCTACAGTAATAGAAACAGCCTGGTACTGGCATAAAAACAGACTTGTGGATCAGTGGAATAGAATTGAGGATCCAGACATTAACCCAAAAACCTATGAACACCTGATCTTTGACAAAGGGGCCCAAAACATTCAATGGAAAAAAGATAGTATATTTAACAAATGGTGTTGGCATAGCTGGATGGAAGTGTGTAGAAAAATACAAATAGATCCAAGCCTGTCACCCTAACAAAACTCAAATCCAAGTGGATCAATGACTTCAACATTAACCCAGCCACTTTAAACTTGATAGAACAGAAAGTGTGAAATACACTTCTATGAATTGGCACAGGTGACCACTTCCTAAATATAATACCAGTGGCACAGACACTAAGACCAACAATCAATAAGTGGGATCTCTTGGAGCTAAGAAGCTTCTGTAAAGCCAACGACACTGTCAATAGGACACAACGACAGCCTACAAAATGGGAGAAGATTTTCACCAACCCTACAAGTGACAGAGGACTGATCTCTAAGATATATAAAGAACTCAAGAATCTAGAGCCCAAAACCTTGAATAACCCAATCAAAAAATGGGGTTCAGATCTAAAAAGGGAATTCTCAGCAGAGGAACTACGAATGGCTGAAAGGCACCTGAAAAAGTGCTCATTATCTTTAGCCATCAGAGAAATGCAAATCAAAACAACTTTGAGATACCACCTGACACCTGTTAGATTGGCTAAGATAAAGGACACAGATGACAGCCTATGCTGGAGAGGATGCGGAGCAAGGGGAACACTCCTCCATTGTTGGTGGGAGTGTAAGCTTGTTCAGCCACTTTGGAATGCAGTATGGCGGTTTCTGAGAAAATTGAGAATCAATCTCCCCAAGAACCCAGAAATACTACTTCTGGATGTATACCCTAAAGAAGCACAGTCACACTCCAAAGGCATTAGCTCAACTATGTTCATAGCAGCATTATTTGTAATAGCAAGAACCTGGAAACAACCTAGATGTTCCTCAACTGAAGAATGGATTAACAAACTGTGGTACATCTACACAATGGAGTACTACTCAGCAGTAAGAAAAAATGATATCCTAAAATTTGCAAGCAAATGGGTGGATTTGGAGAATATCCTCCTTAGTGAGGTATCACAAACTCAGAAAGATAAGCAGGGGATGTACTCACTCATTAGTGGACTCTAAACAAACAAACAAACAAACAAGAAAAAAGCAAAGCATGCCCAAGCTGCAAACCACAACCACTGAACAGCTTGGGATCAGAAACACCCTGGACTGACCCTTTGGATCCCACTCCCCCTAGAGGAACACCTGACTCACTCTTGAGGGAGGGGGGAGAAAACTGGATCTGCCAGGAATGGAGACTGAACTAAGTAATATTGGGGCAATAGGACCATGGGATTGCCTGTGCCTGCCGAGGGCGGGGATGGGGAATTGTGGAGAAGAAAGAATGACCTGATGTGGTGGGAGGGGGAAGGGACCCCGAATAAGGATATACAAGGATAGAAAATATGACTTCTTTGTTCATAATAATAATAATAATAAAAATAAAAAAAGAAAAAAAAATAGTATAGCTATTGTAATATCAGGTATGCATCCACTAGGTGTCAGGAGAGACAATATCAAGGCTTCTAACTGGTGGCTTCAACCTTTTTGTGAAACTGTAAAGCAAATGAATGGAGAAACTATAAAATAATTGACTTTTAAAATGGGGCAGGAATATGAATGTCAGTACATATACTTGTATTCTGATAAGGCCACAAGAAATTTGCCAGCTCTTTTAAAATAGGTTAGAATGCCCCGCAGAGGATATTCTGCACGTTTCACTGTGGCTTGTGCCTTCATTTGTACAGTTTTGTAGATTCAGACAACCCTCCACCTAGAAAGCCTTTCAACAGCCTACCACAAGGTTATTTGCTTCCTTGTTTTATGTAAGTTGAGTCATTCTGTGGCTCCTAACACTTGTCTCTAGCTGCCTTCTTATTGTTCATGTCAGAGAAGCCATTGTAATGAGAATAACTTTTAATTTGCTTATTTATAAGGTTTCAGTAATTTCGCTCTAGAGTCTATCTGACTTCTGTTTTCCAGTTGACAGGCAGAGTTCTGTTTGACTTCACTTTGCTTCTGGAGCAGAATGGGTGGGTCTGGGAGGGAAGTAGAAATCATAAATAACAAAGGTTGAAGTCACTAATGCTGCCAGATGATTCATCCTCATGGCATTGGGGTCAAAAGAGCAGAAAAGCCCAAGAAACAGAAACAACAAAAAGAAAAGCTCTCCTTGCTGAGCTACGGTGTGAGCAGTGTGTGCTTGTGCATGTGTGCGCGTGTGTGTCCCAGGAAAATATCGGCAAATATACTTCCTGAGATACTGACTATACAATTCCAAAGAGTGCTCGTTATTTGCAAGCAAAGAGCCTAGGATTAAAAAAAAGTTGAGCCAGGGTTTTTCATAAGATTACAATTATGTCTAATACAATAGAAAGTTAAATTCTTTATAAAATTTTATAAGTAATTATGCTTTTGAAAACATTTCTAGACTTATTTTCTTTTGTGTGTATGAGTGATTTGCTTGCACGTATGTATGTGTATCACATGCCTGCCTGTGCCTACAGAAGTCAGAAGAATGAATCAGCTCCCCTAGAATTGGAGTTACAGATAGTTGTGAGCCACCACATGGGTCCTGGGAACTGAACCCTGGCCCTCTGCAAAAGCAACAAATGTTCTGTAAACTTCTAAACCATCTCCCCAGCCCTGACAGCTAGATTTGAAAAGGTTTGAAGATAAACATCCAAAGTAGTGGAGTTCACTGTGGCATTTTCCTAATTGCTCCTGTTAATCTTCCTGCTCTGAACACTTCCTGTTTGTTTCCTGCTCACCTCGTGCTGGTTTCCTTCCTACCAGCAGTAATATCCATTATGAGTCCATATCTCATCTATCTTGACCCCCATTTCCTCCTTCTATGGTCATCTTTGTAGTTTTGTAGCATATATACATATGCGTAATAACTCAAATCTAGCATCAACATATCAAACTAGTGTTTCTGGGTTACTTCATTTACTATGTTGCCTCTTTATTTCTTTCCTTTTACACTTTAGCTGAATTAACATGGTAAACTCTCATCAGATAATGCTTTTTTTCCTTAAGGTGCTGTATAACTTTCCAGACATGTTTTCTTTTTTGCTCATGAATTTTGCTGCATATATCTTAAAATAAAAAACAAAAACCCCTATTTTCTAGTGAAAGTTTTGCTGTGCGTTCTAATGGGCCTCAAGTTTTGATCCTCTGTTTCTGCCTCTGCCTCTGAAGTCTGGGATTACAGGCATATGCCCTATGCTCAGATTATTTCTTACCTTGTGTTTGTAAGACATCTAGATTTTATGCTGCCTCCAATCTATAGATCTTTCTTGATCACCTTTGTTTTCCTAAGATATAAACAAGGTTGTAATGTCTGAGCTTGTGAAAATATTTTGTTCATGTGGGAGTATCTTTGTAGGTTAAATTCCCCAAGGAAAGTTTCTGAATCAAGGGATAGATATATTTTAAGCTTTGATAGAAATTACCATATTATCTCCATTAAAGTAGAAGGGTATCCATTTTCCAAAAGTCATAATGTCTGGTTTTGATTTCTTGATAACTATATTTTGTGTTCAGAATTTTGGATCATGTAATCACATTTATCCAACTTTACATCTATGAATTCTAAATCATAGAATATTAGGGTTTTTTCACTTCAAAATTATTTCAGTTTTTCCACATTCTCTTCTACTATATTTGTTGTTATACCATTTCCAGATTAATGTTTAATATATTTGATATAAGGCATGATGTATGATTTAACTTTCTAAACATACTTTAAAATAATTTCCCACTTATTATATAAATATTGCTACTTTTAAAATGTTCGAGACACTAAAAAAAAAAGAAAAATCACCTTTTATTTTATCAGATTCAGAAAACCACTGTTAATTTTTAAAGTATTTCCTTTAGTGTTTTTAAAAAAGATTTACACCCATAAGGTCTTACCAGCATGTCTATCCAAAAGCAAACAGAACAATGACACCAATGAACATGCCAAACTGCATGGGGAAAAGTCCAAGAGGCTTCAACCCTACAAAGAACTGCAGGCATCTGAGTAAAACTTGAAACTGGAGAGGTGGCACTACCCAGGGAAGAGCACACCAACTGGTTGTCCAGTGCCAAGTGGTCCGCCCTGAAAACATGCATACAAGTAACTTTTTATAGACTCAACAGGCTGTATTTGATGATATATGTATATGTAAATACATGTATGTGTGCTATAACAATTGATGAAAGTAGAGATCATGAATTTGAAGGAGAATAGGGAGGGGCATATGGGAAGGCTTGGAGGAAGGAAAGGGAAAGTTACAATTAATTAATTAAAGCACAGTTTCAAAAATACACATACATGTTTTCAATTACGTGTATCTTTGTTTTTAACCTATTCTAACTTTTAGCTTAAAATTCATAGAGAAAAAGAACCATGTGAAAATTGTTCTTAACTAATGTTTGTACAATATCACCTAGGAAGTGCTTGTTGATATCATTTTACTTGAACCATTCAAATCCTTAATTATTTAAGGTAAGCAGAAAGGCTGAGGCAATTTCTCAGTGGCTAAGAGTATTTGACATACAAGCATGAGAATCTGAGTTCCAGTTCCCAGAACTCATATAGAAAAGTCAAGCATGGTGAATTATGTGCCTGTAATCCTATGTCTCTGAGGAGCAAAGACAAGAGGATTTCTGGGGCTTAGTGATTGTCATCCTAGCTCTAGGGTGAGGTAGAATCTTTGTTTCAAAGGAACAAAGTGAAGTGAGGTAGAGCAGGACATCTGACATCCTCCTCTGGTCTCTGTGAATGGGTCATGTACTTTGCAAACAGATATGGCCATATATACTACAAGCACATCACATGCATGTACCATACACACACATGCACACACATCCACACAAACCTACATAGACACAAAGGTCGAAATTTATATAATTTGGAACCAAATTCTACTTTACTATAATGTTGTAAAACCTAACCACAGGATTATATCTCAGAAGTCAATAAAAGTTTGATCTAATAATATTTTGACACTGAGCCTCATAAAATCATTATTTTGTAGGACTATTTTACTTTTTATATTTCACTTAATGAGATAGTTAATAGCCATCCAAACAGGCAATAAAAGAGGTTATGACGGGAAGACATTTGATTTCTGTTGAGAGTATAATGTTAAGTCTCCACAAAACAAGTCACGTTTGATATAGGGGGCTGGATGGAATTTGACAAGCAGAGATAGTCGGGAAGGGCCATTTCTCGGCAGAAAGAAGCAGATGTTCTAAAGTCCAAAAGCTGGGATTTACCAAGTACATTCGGTGTATTGTCAGTATCTAGTTTGTTTGGTCTGTGGGTTGCATGAGGTTTAAAAATTAGCTTTCCTAATACAAACTTTAAATAAGGCCTTGGAAAACAGATTAGGGAGTTGATCCTTCTCCAGGCATTAGAATGATTAAAGGTTAACTTTTTACTATGGAAAATGTTAAACATACACAAAAGTAAACAGCAGTGTGACATCTTCTTATGTGGCCATTGCCCTGATGCAGCAACTTTATCTTATGGTCACCACGATTTTACTCAACCATGCCCATTTCTCCTGTGCTATTTTGAAGCCAGTTCCAAATATTGTATTGTTTTATGCATGCATTCCTGAAGTAAGTTTGGCTTAAAAGTTTTAAACAGCATAACCACACCATCATTACACTTACAAAAGCCAGTATTATTTTGTTAATATATTTCAAGGTTTTTAAAAGGTGCCATTACCAGTGTTGTGCTTACCCCCTCAAAGAATGCTTCTTTCTTTAAGTAAAAAACATTGTTTTAGATAGCTTTTGGCTAACCCCCAAAAGAAAAGTATCACTGTTGTACCTACCATTAGTGACATCTTGTTAGGCCAGACATATGGGTAGGATTATTGATTGCTTTTCCCCCTTGGCACCTTGCACAGCTCCTTCTGAGACTATGGAAGGCAGGGAGGAGGCTTCCAGGTCAATTCCAATTTGATTCCTCTAAATTCTATGTCTGAAGTGTGTTGTCCTGAAAGGTTACCCAAACCTAAGCACTCAACCTTGGAACGTACATACAAGTGACATTAAATGAACTCAATATGTGTGTATAAACGGTGTTCTTTAATAGACTGTCTCTTCACCCACTCATGCAACCCATAAACTAACTAAACTCTACTACCGATATTCCATTGAATGTACCTGGTACACATCTACTTCCCTCTACCAGAAATACCTTGCCCTTCCGGATGCTGTTTCTAGTTGTCAAATTAAATTTATGCCCCTTATCATATTGATATGGTTGCTTATAGAGTGACCTAAACACAAACAGCATCAATGGACCATTTTTCAATAACACATGTGCTATGGGTGACTGACACAGTCATTTTCAAAATGTTGAAGCATGGGAAGCAGGGCCTGGAAATATTTCTTAGAAGGGAAAATGGTATAGTCAATTTTCATTCAAATGAAACAGACAAAATAAATCTCTCAACCTTTAAAAGTCTTTCAAAACAAATATTAAGGGATCTGTTTCCTTCTGTTTTGTCACCTTTTTCTGGAGCTACCCAAGAAAGATTTTTTTTTTAAAAAATGCAGAGGTTAAAGAGAGATAATGAAAGGAGAGGAGGAAAATAAACAGCTCAGCATTGCAATAAATTGCATCCTTCTGAAGAAACTGAATTATATTAGAATAGATTATTATCTATGCTTGTTTGAAAATGTCTTGCTATCCTGTTAGAAATGCAGTTATATTGTGTTGGATATTGATGAAGAGAAGGCCATTGAAGCCCAGAGCCTCATTATTCTCCAGGGTGTCCTCACCCCTGTGACATTAGCCACCTGGAGCCCCGTTTGTTCAGTTGCCCATCTGATAGAATATACAGTCTCCTCATTTCCTGTTCTGTGGAAAATTATTTTATTCAGCAAGTGACTAAACCCTTCTTTGGAATGGAAATTTGAGACAGTATATTTGGTACAAAGTGAAGAGCAGTTTTTGATTTCCTTTTCTAGACTACTTTGTCCCGAACATACTGAATTAAAAAAAAAAGTAGAAGGTCTGAATGTTTTTGGCAGAACAGAAGTTGATTTAGAAAGTAAGTGGTTTCTTTATTCTCTAAAGACTTACTTTTCTATAACAACATGGGTGAGCAAAACGGCACCTAGTAGAACAGCTGTTTTCTCCTGCTAAATTGTAGTGGCAATGCAGCCTTCCTTTGAGGTCACAAAACCATTAAAATCTAGGAGGACAATTGCACATTGTGACGAGAGGCTGAGCTTCTGCTGAATGACTTTCCATTTAACATGGGTAAAGATGTAACATGCACACTTTTTTAAAAAATGTACTTTCCACTCCCCAGTAGTTATTCCGAGAAGAAATAGAGGCTTTAGAGTGCAGGAGGCAAACTTTTGAGTACATTTTTATTTGTACTCATTTTCTTTTTCTAACAAGCATTGCTTTTGTTCAAGGAGTTAATGGTTTGTCCTCTATTGTCCTGTTGCTGTTTTAAGTTAATGCAAACGTACTTCTTACTTCACGTAGATTATAGGGCTCACTTGTTCCACAAAGCACAGAGATAGTGCAAATAGTTCCACAGATTAGAGAGATACAAACTGTGGTGTCATCCCTTTATCTGGAGTTTAAATTTCCAGCAATCTTAACTGGCATCTCTGGACTATGGCCAGAGCCTGAAAGGAAAAATAGGAGGTCTTTTTGAGGTCAAAGAGGTCAAAATAACACTTCCAAAGACCACGGACTTTACCCAGTAGGAGAAACATCAGGAGAGGTGATCAGATCCCAACTCCAGTCAGTAAGCTTATTTTGCACACAACCCTAATAAACTTCATTATTTGGCTTGCTGGACCATAGCAAATTAAATGATCAGCTACCAGCATCCAGTACCAGGAAAAATAACAGCCACGCCTTTAAATTCAAAGATGTAATAGATTTTTAAGAGATATATATAAACAGAGAAAGCTCAGCAATCTGAAGTTGAGTGAGTGCTTAGACAGCCATGTGGGCAAAAGTAGCCTTAAGTGGATTTTTCATTTTTAAAATTTGGAAACTGCCTTGACTGTTTCTGTTTTTAGCAATTGGTCCATAAATGGTATAATGTAGACCTAACATTCTTGGAAGGTAGATGAAGTAAAGATTCAAGCATAATCCAATAGTGCCATAATAGTAAACCCAAGTTATGAAACAACAAAATATATTTACTGGATTCTGATTAGGAAGGCTAGAAAAATTCTACTTGTAAAAATTTCCTTTTAAATCCCTAGACATAGAGCTATGAATGGGATTAAATGGTGGCCTTCTGCTTAACTAAGAAACTGGTAAGCAATTTTCCAAAACTACTGTGTCATTTTTTGCAGTTCCACTATCAAAATACAATGGTTCTCATTGCTATTGTCAGTGTTAAAAAATTAGTTTTAATAATTACATAATAGTATCTCCCTGTAAATTCACATATTCCACAAAAGTAATGTAGTAATGCTTTTGAGAGCTTTTAAACGTGATTGTTTGCATTCAGTTTAAAAATGGGGTTGTTTTTTAGAATCATGTTTTCATAGTTCATTAACTTAGTATAGCATGAATATCTGCCAGTTGTCAGATAACTATTTAGCCAAGTGAAATGAATTTTACGTTTATGTAAAGATCCATATGCAAACATTGATAGTAGCTCAGGTCACAATTATTAAAATCTGGAACATACTAAAGAGTTTTACAATGAGTGAATGGTTAGAAAATTATGGGCTGAGAGAAACGCCTCAGCAGATAAGAATGCTGGCTGCTGTTCTGGAGGAGGTGGATCCAGCTCCCCCAGGACAACTCACAACTGCCTGCAACTCAAACCCCAGGGCTTTCTGATAGCATCTTCTGGTTGCTACAAACCCAACTTGCACTTGGTACACAGACACACATGTGGATAAAACACATGTATAATAAATAAATACATTATAAGATATCCATGAGATGGAATATTCAGCAATAAAAGTGAACAGACATTAGTTTCTAACAATGTGGACAAAACTCAATTTTTTTATACTTAAGTGAAGGAAGCCAGCATTACTGTATGATTTAGGTCAAAATATACCAGTGATTGCCAGGGCTTGTAGAGTAGGAACAGGGGAAGACTATAAAGATATCATGAGGGAATTTTTGGGGTTATAGAACAGTCTGTGTCTTGATTTTGTTGGTGACTTGTCAATATTTATAAAACTAACATGGCAAAAGATGAATTTAAGCTATGTAGAAACTATAACTCATTTTTTTCTGCAAAAGGAAAAGTTGAGGTTATTGATAGGAAAATGTATCATTGTGGCTGCATTTCAGGAGACTTTCAATAAGCTAAAACATTTGATTAATTATTAGAACTCCTTCCGAAGTTTAATGAAGTTTTAGGGAGAAACAGTGTTGCAATTACTTGAATTTGAACTCCCAGAGAATGCTAATGCAAGCAACATTATTCCACCTTAGCTTGGCAGTGATTTACCCCTGTGATGAACAGAGAGCCACTAGGAAGAGCAGGGAGTAAACAGATGACTGGTAACGTCTCTGTTCAATGTTCATTCTCTGTTTCTCTGTCTCTGCCTGTCTTTTTATCTGTCTCTCTGTGTCTCTCTCCCCAAAGAGAGAAAACACTCTACTTCTTTCATTGCCTCACCTCATCACCAGTCTCAACTGATCCTTCACACTGAAACAAAACATCTTTGTGACCCAAGCACAGCGTCAGTACGCTGGCCTCAGAAATATTTCATATGAATAGATGGGAACTTGTGTGAGTGTGGTCTCCTTCGATCTGATCCTTTGCTTTGCATGGCCTACCTGTGCCGACTGCTCTAATCTCTGATAGGCATAGTTGAACATAATCTTTCCAGGTTCAGTTAAAAATCTACATCGTCCATGAGGTCTTTGTTATGACACTATTCAAAAGTCAAGGTTTCCTTGACTTAGCAGAGAGGCAGAAAGTTGACTTGTTTTTAAAGGCAGTGAGTAGAACAGAAGAGCACATTTCAGATGCTTGGTAAATATTGTGTGCTAGCTCTATAATATTTGAGAAAATATGTCCTGCTTGTTGTGTAAGTTGGAATACTACCTCTGTTCTGTACTAGCTGTATATGGTGGTTTGCAAGAAATCTCCCCTGTAAATCTTGGGCATTTGAATATTTGGTGTTCACCTAGTGGCTGTTTGGGAAGGATTGGGAGGTATGGCCTTGTTGGAGGTGATGCATCACTGTGGGAAGGCTTAAGGTTCCAAAAGCCTCCTAGCATCCCCAGGATACGCCCTCTGCCTCCTGCTTCTGTGTCTAAAAATGTGAGCTCTCCGTTGTTCCTGCCCCCATGCCCTTTCTCTGTTGCTGTGGACTCTGAAACTATTAGCTATAATGAGTTTGAAAACCTCTTAATAGTTTCCACTATTTCTGATCAGATGAGCTCAATATATTAATGTTCAACAAATATGTAGGTGTTCAAGGAGACATTACTATTATGATAGGCAGAAATATAAGAGTGTTTATATCCATCCTGTTCTGACATGTCAGACATTCCAGCTACATAGGTATTTTACATTGCATTATGGATTTTAACTTTAACTATGCTGAACATTTATCATTTCGGATTCATGAGGAGGTTATGTGGGAGAGGGGAGAGAGCCAGCTGCTTCATGGACTTCTCTGAAGAGAGCCTTTATAGCTGGGCTGTTCCACCCGGTAGCCATTTGATATTCTAGGCAGCTGCCTGACACTGCACTTTGGTGCCTCCACGGTGTAATTAACAGGCACGCTCACAGCTGCCTTGTCAAACAATTGGCCAGACTTGGCAGTGGATGCTACAGAAGCAGAGTGATAACAGACAGCATCCAGGATCTGTTCCTCACCTTGGGCACTGTGCTTTCCTAACAGTGCCATGATATCACCGCAGCTGTACCCTGAACATTTCTCAGAACAGTGCATCTGCTTACTGCTTAGAGGAGACTACTGGAATTCTTGAATTTGTAATGTCTTTTCATCTTCTAACTCAGTATCATTAGTTGAAATACTTCTTGATGCTATCAGTGTCAGCTGATATTAGGGTACTTAAAAAATTTCTCCTCCAAACCACATATAGGTTGTCTTTATCTCTGTTAGTACTGGTCAGCCATCTTATTCAGAGAAGGATGCACAAGAGGAAGTGTGATGTCAGGGGTAAGGCACTGGACTAGGAATAAGAAGAGCTCCTTTTATGTTCGGGTTCATTAGCTTTCCAACCTTGAGAAAACATTTTCACTGGTGAGCTTTGAATCTTATATATTAGTAAAATGGTTAGGTTAGAGAGGAACATTTTGGGTGGTTTGTAGTATGGAATATCTGCTACTTAGGGACGTCTATCTTAGGTTCTGCCGTATGCAGTGGAGCTGTGAATAAGAATGGTTAAATTGTCCCACCTGGAGACATTGTACCTTTGCCAAATTAATGGACTCGTGGAGGATACTTGTATTATTGAAGTTTTCAGTCTTCACCACTTTGCTTCTTTGAGGCCAATCCTTAATCTTGCATTCAGAAGGCTAAAGTGGTTTTTAGTAAAAGGTTCATTAATAAGATGGGATCCAGGGATCAATTCAAAGGCCAACTTTGCTGTTTCACATATGGTATACTCTCATGCTGGGCTTTCTTATCTAGGCTATATTTTTACCTTTTATCTGTGTGAACCAACAGGCTACTACTTTAAAAGACACTACCGGCTTTATGTGGGTTTACTTAGCTCATTTCCTTTGTGGAGAAGTGTCTCTTGTCATACCCATGGGCTTCCCCCATGTGGGTTTAGGGCAGGTTTTTGTCAGTCTCACCTTTGCCTTCTGAGTATGTTTATCCACTTGAAACCAAGTTAAGGAGAACTCCAGAGAGAATTCAGACAAGATTTGGAGTGATTGAAAAGGAAACCAGTAGCTTCTGGGTGTATGTTGTCAAAAGGTTTAGTAGACTCCAATACTGCTAGTTTTGCTTCAGGGGGTGAAATATTTGGAAGCAAAAACAAACATCTTACTAGTAATGAAGATGTGCTGAGAAACACTTATGTCTCTCCCTTTGGCTATCAGACTATGGAAATGATGAATTCAAAAAAATGTGAGTTTTCCCTGGAATCTTATATATATATATTATATATATATATATACATTATTTGGTGATTTTACATCATGCACCCCAACAAACTTAGTTATCAGACCTCTCAGAATCATACTCACACTTATAATCGCCCCACTTACAAAAACACCCGTTCATGCTGCTCATTTACTTACTGGAGCATAATTAAACTCCCTGTGTCCAGACCAATAAATAAACAAGTCTTTACTCACTCACACCCCTGCCAGAGGCCATCAATGCAGAAGTGAGGCACTGTGTCATTTAGCTATGTTCTAGCCTTGAGCTCTTGTATACAATGACATCTTTTTTTTTTTAATCCACTAATGAGTGAGCACATCCCCTGCTTCTTTTTCTGAATTTGTGATACCTTGCTCAGGAGAATATTCTCCATATCCATCCATTTGCCTGCATTTTTTCTACTTGGAGTGATAATTTTTCTTTTTTTATTAATAATTTATTTTTTATGAATAAAGTAATAATTTTTATCCGTGTATATCTTTGTTCAAGCTCCCTTCCCCCTCCCACCCCCTCCAGTCACTCTCTCTTCTCCACATCTCCCCATCTCCTCCCCAGCAAGGGCAGGAGGTCCCAAGGTTCCAATATGGTTAGCCATATTGGAACTTTGGGATCTAAGTTCAAACCTCCTGGCAGATTCAGTTTCCTTCCCCCAACATCAAGACTGAGTCAGATATTTCTCTAGGGGGACTGGGCTCCAAGGTCCTGGTCCAAGGTGTTTCAGATTCCAAGCTGTTTAGTGGTTGTGGTTTGCAGCTTGGACATGCTTTGCTTTTTGCTTTTTTTGTTTAGAGTCCATTAATGAGTGAGTACATCCCCTGCTTATCTCTCTGAGTTTGTGATACCTCGCTAAGGAGGATATTCTCCAAATCCATCTGTTTGCCTGCAAATTTTAGAATATCATTTTTTCTTACTGCTGAGTAGTACTCCATTGTGTAGATGTACCACAGTTTGTTAATCCATTCCTCAGTTGAGGGGCATCTAGGTTGTTTCCAGGTTCTTGCTATTACAAATAATGCTGCTATGAACATAGTTGAGCTAATGCTTTTTCCCCTGGAATTTTATATTGGAAGAAGGAAAGATTTAGATCCTGGGAGTAGGCACAGAAGGAACTTGTCTCCTTGAGAAAGATTTACATTTTGACAGACAATGTTGCAGAAGAAAATGGAGCTGAGGCAATGGTGATGGGCAGGAAATAGCCCCTTGGCAAGGACTGTTTAATTACACATATGTCTTGTCTTCAATTGGAACCCTGTTCTCATGTTAGGACCTCCGTCTAGACTTGTCATCAGTCTTTGTCCCTTTCCCCACAATGGCTACACTGAATGGTTTCCTTTGCTGCTTTTGTTATTATTCATTTGTTTAATCAGCTTACTGAGGCTCGGCCAATGAGCTTGCCTTATTAATCTTGCCAGGACTTGGATTCTGAGCCCAATATCTCTGCTATTAGATGTGTATCTCAATTCCTAGCTATGCATTCAAAGATTTTGTTAGTATCTTGACATTCACCATGGTAGAAATATTAAACTCTGGGAGTCAGCATATACCACACACGAGGGATTCTTACTATTTTTTTTTTTTTAAATTTTCTTTGTCTTGTTAGATTGTATAATCTCTGTTGATTGATATTTAGGATCATTAGATATTTCTTCTGCCATTTCCAACCTACTATTGATCCCACAGGGTGAAGTTTTAATTTTGTTTATCATATCTATCAATTCTACACATTTTTTGTTTCTTTACATCTGTTATTTTTCAGGACTATTTTTCTAGTTGTTTTAAGAATGTTCATGAGTTCTTGCAGAATCATTTTTGTAATAACTGGGGCAGTGGTTCTCAACCTTCTTAATTCTATGTCCTTTTAGTATAGTTTCTCATGTTGTGGTGACTCCCAACCAAAAAATAATTGTCATTGCTACTTTATAACTGTAATTTTGCTACTGGTATAAATCATAATGTAAAATCAGTGTTTTCTGATGGTCTTAAGTGACCCCTGTGAAAGGGTCATTTGACCCCCAAGTGGGTCATGATACACAGGCTGAGAACCACTATTCTAGGCCTTGTTTACGTCCTTGGAAATGTGGATATTTTATTAGGCTGTCTACCTGGTTCACTTAAGTGCAGTTTCCAATTCCTCTTTATGGGCCGGCCTCAGTTCTAACTTTCATTCAACTTCACAAACTTTGCATTGCTATTCAGATTTCTCTAGTATGTGCATTCTAGTCATCAGTCATCAGTTTGGGACCTGCATACTGACCTAGCTAGTAGTTCAGTTCTTGAAGTGTTTGGCATGATTCACTAGAACCAGGGTGATTACAATCAAATCCATATACACCCACAGCTTAGCCAAGGACTTTCCGAGTTACTACATAATTTTATGAGATAATTTACCTAAACTCTTCATGCTCTTCAGTCTTTCTGATGATTTATGGTTCCTTTTTATTCCTTCAGCTTCAGATTGAGGTTTTTAGCTCCCAGACTCAGATATGTCACCCTGTGTGTCACATTTCAAGCAAACAACATAGTAGATTGTGATCTCATCTTGTACCCACTGTCACTTGGTTTCTGGGGATCTAGGCCATGAAATAATAGAGGGAAAGGAATTAAGCAAGTAAGCAGAAAATCAAATAAAAATAAGCAAAAGTATAATAATAATAAGCATTAACATGCATATGCACTAGAGATTTCTTCTAGCCCTTAGGATAGAACTAGAGATTCTCCTAGAGCATTAGTCAAAATGATGCTTACACTTAGGTTTCAGTCTGTGGTTTCTTATGCCATCCCAGGGAGGAGAGATAAGAGTGGTAAATTTGCCATTTATTTGGTAGTACTTCTGGGTTTTTCCCTCAATTTACTTGCTACTATTTCCCTTTCTGTATCTTTGAACAACTCCTCCATGAATTCAGTCCTGGGTTATTGCTGCATCCAATGAGAAAAACAGTAGACTATGCTTATTTCCTCTTGTCCGAGGCTGACAGCTCTTTTATTTGCCCTAGAGATCCAGTAGTTAGAAATTTACTAGTGAATTGTTGGCTAATTTTAACCAGTGAAACTGTAAGGAAGGAGTCTCCTTATGTAATATTACTTTCAGACAGCCCTTTTTAGGTGTATGAGTTTAAACAATTAGGTTTTTAACTACTCAACCTTCTCATTTTTAACTTAGTAATAATGGTACATACCTCAGTGGGTTGCTCTAAGGGTTAGATGAAATAACAATATCTAGCACAGTGCCTAGCATATAGTATATCTTAATAAATGAAAACTATGTAATTAAAAGTAACAAGAAAATATTTGTTGTTGGACCTCCTTTAGAACAGAAACATACACACTTAGTCAGGGATAGAACTCAGCTATATGCATGCCTTGTAGCCACCTGTTATAGAGTTGAACATCTGCTTTGGAACCAGCTTGTGACTATGCAGCTCAGATTCTTGCTAGCTATATGACATCAGACAAGTGACTTCTTATTTTAGGGCAGTGGTAAAATGAGTACAGTGACCATGCATACTTTCTTGGAACCTTGGAAGGATTAAAGAAGATGATACATGGAACATTCTTATTAAATATTGGCTACTATTAATACCCTTCAATATAATTCAATGTATAGAGTAAGCTGGACTCTTCAGGGATAGTTGTTAGATTTTTTTTAAATAGGTGAAATATTTGTAGATGACTGAACACACACACACACACAATACAATACAAATAGTTTTGAGGGGGGACCAAGTGCTGTCTGCAGAAAACTCTGGAGTGGCGGGGGGGGCAGATAAACTCTGCCTGTCACCATACCCATAGCTCTTGCACGGCTACCCATCTCCACATCGAACTGAGGGAACTGACAACTACAGGGGTCCCAGAAGGACAGACTCAGACGCCGCCCAGAGGTGAGGAAGGGTCACCAGGCCCAAGTGCCTATATCCCAGCCAGAGAGGGAGGGTTGAGCTCCCATCGGTTTCGGTTCCGCTTCTGGGACCAAGTGCTGTCTGCAGAGTCCCAGCACACTCTGGAGCACGGGCAGATAAACTCTGCCTGTCACCATACCCACAGCTCCTGCTGAAGGAATTTGCATGGCAACCCACCGCCACATCGAACTGAGTGAACAGACAACTGCAGAGGTCCCAGAAGGACAGACTCAGACCCTGCCCAGAGAGGTGACAAGAGGCACAAACCCGAGTGCCACAACTGACCAGGAGCCATCTAATCATGAACCACTGAAGCCATGGGCAAACGTCAGTGCAAAAAATTACATAATAATACAAAGGACAACATGGTAACTCCAGAAGAGAGTGGCGATCTTACAAATACAAGACCTGAACTGAGCAATGAAGAGGAAACAGAAGGAAGCAACACCAAAAATTCCTTTTTGATGA
>PVIH01027519.1:0-16819 GCA_004025045.1 Sigmodon hispidus | reverse complement strand
TCATCAAAAAGGAATTTTTGGTGTTGCTTCCTTCTGTTTCCTCTTCATTGCTCAGTTCAGGTCTTGTATTTGTAAGATCGCCACTCTCTTCTGGAGTTACCATGTTGTTCTTTGTATTATTATGTAATTTTTTGCACTGACGTTTGCCCATGGCTTCAGTGGTTCATGATTAGATGGCTCCTGGTCAGTTGTGGCACTCGGGTTTGTGTGCCTCCTGTCACCTCTCTGGTCAGGGTCTGAGTCTGTCCTTCAGAGACCCCTGTAGTTGATGGTTTGCTCAGTCCGAGGTGGAGGTGCGTAGCCATGCAAATTCCCTCAGCAGGAGCTGTGGGTATGGTGATAGGCAGAGTTTATCTGCCCCTGCTCCAGAGTGCGCTGGGACTCTGCAAACAGCACTTGGTCCCGTGAGCGGAACCAAAAGCTATGGGAGCTCAACTCTCCCTCCCAGGCTGGGATATAGGCGCTTGGGCCTGGTGACCCCTCCTCACCTCTGGGTGGGGTCTGCGTCTGTCCTTCAGAGACCCCTGTAGTTGTTGGTTCGTTCAGTTCGAGGTGGCAGTGGGTAGCCGTGCAAATTCCCTCAGCAGGAGCTGTGGGTATGGTGACAGGCAGAGTTTATCTGCCCCTGCTCCAGAGTGCGCTGGGACTCTGAAGACTGCACTTGGTCCTGGGAGTGGAACCAGAAGCTATGGGCCAGAATAGATTTTATAAAAGCCCCACACAGTTATAAAATTTATCTTGTCTCTAAAATACATGAAACAAAAAAATAAAATCTAAAGCCTATCAAGCCAGGTTAGGCTCTGCTACAGATTAAAAAAGCACAGTACGTCACAGCTAATGACCACAGATACACTATGGCCACAACAAATTTCTGCTAAGCACCCCTTCTACAGTCAAACCAGAAGTTTTGTTTTGTATTGTGTGTGTGTGTTTTAGATCAACTTATTCACCCATAATCTTTCAATGAAAAAAGAATGTTTTTGCTTAAAGTCCATTAATGAGTGAGAACACCTCTTGCTTATCCTTCTGAGTTTGTGAGACCACGCTCAGGAGGATAATCTCCAAATCCATCCATTTGCCTGCAAATTTTAGGATATCATTTTTTTTTCTTTCTATTTAGTAGTACTCCATTGTGTAGATGCAACACAATTTGCTAATCAATTCCTCAGATGAGGGGCATCTAGGTTGTTTCCAGGTTCATACTTTTACAAATAATGCTGCTATGAACATAGTTGAGCTAATGTTTTTGGGGTGCAAATGTGCTTCTCTATGGTATATACCCATTAGTACTGCTGGATCCTTCAGGAGAGTGATTCTCAGTTTTCTGAGAAACTGCCATACTGCATTCCACAGTGGCTGAACTAGTTTTACACTCCCACCAGCAATGGAGGAGTGCTCCCCTTGCTCCATATCCTCTCCAGCACAGGCTGTCATCTGTGTCTTTTATCTTAACAATTCTGACAGTTGTAAGGTGCTATCTCAAAGTTCTTTTGATTTGCATTTCTCTGATGGCTAAAGATGTTGAGTATTTTTTCAAGTTTCTTTCAGCCAGTTGTAATTCTTCTGCTGAGAATTCCCTTTTTAGTTCTGAGCCCCATTTTTTGATTGAGTTATTCAAGGTTTTGGCCTCAAGATTCTTGAGTTCTCTATATATTTTAGAGATCAGTCCTCTGTCAGTTGTAGGGTTGGTGAAAATCTTTTCCCATTCTGTAGGCTGTCATTTTGTCCTATTGACTGTGTCCTTGGCTTTACAGAAGCTTCTCAGTTTCAGGAGGTCCCACTTATTGATTATTATTCTTAGTATCTGTGCTACTGGTGTTATATTTAGGAAGTAGTCACCTGTGCCATTGCAATGAAGGGTATTCCTATTCCCTACTTTCTTTTGTATCAGGTTCAGTGTGGTTGGGTTTATGTTGAGGTCTTTGATCTACTTGGATTTGAGTTTTGTGCAGGATGGCAGGCTTGGATCTATTTGCATTTTTCTACACACTACAATCCAGTTATGTCAACACTATTTTTTTTTAAAGATACTATCTTCTTTCCACTGAGTATTTTGGGCCTCTTTATCAAATATTAGGTGTTCATAGGTTTTTGGGTTTATGTCAGGATCTTCAATTTGATTCCATTGATCCACAAGTCTGTTTTTATGGCAGTACCAAGCTATTTTTATTACTGTAGCTCCATAGTATAACATGAAGTCAGGGATGGTGATGCCTCCTGAGGTTCTTTTGTTGAACAAAAATGTTTTTGCAATCCTGGCTTTCCTGTTATTCCAAATGAAGTTGAGTATTTTTCTTTGAAGGTCTGTAAAAAAATCGTGTTGGGATTTTGATGGGAATTGCATTGAAGCTGTAGACTGCTTTTGGTAAGATTGTCATTTTCACTTTTTTAATTCTACCAATCCATGAATATGTGAGAGTTTTCCATTTTCTGATATCCTCTTTAATTTCTTTCTTCAGAGATTTAAAATTTTTGTCAAACAGATCTGATTCTTCTTTGATTATATTTACACCAAGGTATTTAATGCGATTTGCTAGAATTTTGTTGAGAATTTTTATATCAATGTTCATGAAAGAAATTTGTCTGTAATTATCTTTCTTTGTTGCATTGTTCAGTGGCTGGGTGTCAGGGTTATTGTGGCCTCATAAAAAAAATCTGGTAATAATCTGTCGGTTTCTACTGTATGGAACACTTTGAGGAGTATTGGTATTAGCTCTTCTTTGAATGTCTGGTAGAACTCTGCACTGAACCCATCTGGGCCTGGTCTTCTTTTATTTGGAACAGTTTTAATGACAGCTTCAATTTTCTTTGGTGTTATAGGACTGTTTATGTCTTTAATCTGATCTTGATTTAATTTTGGTAGATGGTACCTGTCCAGAAAGCTGTCCATTTCTTCTAGGTTCTCCATTTTTTGGATTATAGATTTTCAAAGTATAACTTGATAATTCTCTGGATTTACTGGGGGTCTGTTGTTATGGCCCCTTTTCATTTCTGATTTTGTTGATTTGGATACTCTTTTTCTGCTTTTTGGTTAGTCTGGATAAGGCTTTATCTATCTTGTTGACTTTTTCAGAAACCAATTCTCTGTTTCATTGATTCTTTGTATTGTCCTTTCTGTTTCAATTGTGTTGAATTCATCTCTAAGTTTGATTATTTCCTGCCATCTATTACTTCTAGGTGAGTTTGCTTCTAATTGTTCTAGGACCCTAAGCTGTGCTGATAGTTCTCTTGTGTGGGATTTCTCTAGTCTTTTCATGCAGGCATATAGTGCTATGAATTTTCCCCTTAAGACTTTCATTGTATCCCATAAGTTTGAGTATGTCGTGAATTCATTTTCGTTAAATTCTAGAAAGTTTTTGATTTCTTTCTTAATTTCTTCCTTAACCCAGAAGTGGTTCAGTTGCATGATGTTTAGTTACCGTGAGATGGTAGGCTTTCTGTGATTCTTGATATGGTTGAACTCTAACTTTAGACCATCGTGATCTGATATGATAAAAAGAGTTATACCCATTTTTTTGGTACCTGTTGATATATGCTTTATGTATTCAATTTTAGAGAAAGTTTCATGGGGTGCTGAGAAATATTCCTTTTTGTTTGGGTGGAGGGTTCGGTATATATCTACTAAGTCCATTTGAGATATAATTTCTGCTAGATCCTGTATTTCTCTGTTTTGTATCTGTCTGGTTGACCTATCCAAGGATGAAAGTGTGGTATTGAAGTCTCCCACTATTTGTGTGTCAGGTCTGATATGGGCTTTATGCTTTAGAAGTGTTTCTTTTACATATGTATGTGCCCTTGTGTTAGGGGCATAGATATTTAGGACTGAGATTTCATCTTGGTGAATTTTTCCCAAGATGAATAAGCAGTGACTTTACTGGTCTCTTTTTATTGTTTTTAATTAAAGTCTATTTTGTTAGATATTAGAATGGCTACACCAGCTCATTTCTTAGGGCCATTTGCTTGGAAAGTCTTTTCCCAACCCTTCACTCTGAGTCTGTGTCTGCCTTTAAAGTCGAGGTGCATTTCTTGTATGCAGCTGAAGGATGGTTTCTGGTTTTGTATCCATCGTGTTAGGGTGTGCTTTTTCATTGGTGAATTGAGTCCCTTGATATTAAGGGACATTAATGACTAATGATCAATATTTCCCATCACTTTTGGTAGTACCTTGTATTTCCTTTTTGGGGGGGGGTTCTTCTGTGGGCTTATCAGATTTCTGTGGTTATATGGTAGTTTCTGTTTTTCGAGGTTGGAGTTTTCCCTCTAGGGTTTTTTGTAGGGTGGAATTTGAGATTTGGTATTGTTTAAATCTCATTATGTTGTGAAATATCTTGTTTACTCCTTCTATTTTGGCTGATAGTTTTGCTGGGTACAATAGTCTAGATTGGCATCCATTCACTTTTATTTCTGTATAATGTCTGACCAGGACCTTCTTGCTTTCATTGTAACCATTGAATAGTCGTGTGTCATTCTGATGGGTCTGCCTTCATAGGTGATTTGACATTTTTCCTTTGCAGGTCTTTGTATTTTTTCTTTGTTCTGTAGGTTTAGAGGATTGATTATTATATGCCGAGCAGACTATTTTTGTGGGTCTAGTTTATTTTGGCGTTCTGTAGAATTCCTGTATTTTGATAGGCATTTTCTTCTTTAGGTTGGGGAAGCTTTCTTCTATGATTTTGTTGAATATATTTTCTGTGTCTTTGAGCTGGTATTCTTCTCCTTCTTCAATTCCAATTATTATCAGGTTTGGTCTTTTCATGGTGTCCCAAATTTCCTGGACATTTTGTGTTTTGACTTTTGTGGTTTAATGTCTTCTTTAACTGATGTATTTATTACCACTATTGAGTCTTCCACCTCAGAGATTATCTCGCCCATCTCTTGGATTCTGTTGATTATGCTTGAATCTGTGGTTCTGGGTCATTTTAAAAATATGAAAGTCTTCATGAATATGTGTGTCATTCTTGTACAGGGGCCATGCTAATCTTCTCTGTATCATTCTAATTTTAGTATATGTGCTGTTGAAGCGAATATCACTTCTTTGAGTTTGAGCTGGCCTTGAACAATGCTTTTTTAACAGACAAAAGAAAAATGACTCCATGCCCATCCAGGACAAAAATGTGAGTTCTGATGACATTTTTACTTCTTTCTTATAATTCAGATACCATATAAAAAGGATCTGACTAGATTATAGATTATGAGAAGGTGTATGAAGAGAGATTCAAACAAATATCAACCATTCTACCCATTATATTTAGACTTCAAATCTGTAAATATAGCCACCATAAATATTCTTGCCCCAGATAAGTATACTTAAGAGTAGCTATATGGTGAACACAAGTATTACCAAGTAAAACATAAATGCCCAGCCGTAGCCATCTATCCTGGTTAGTTTTTATGCTGTTTTGTTTTTTCAAGTTAATTTAGGCTAGAATCACTTTGAAAGAGAAAAACTCCACTGAGAAAGTTCCACCACCAGGTAAAGCTTTTAGGGGTATATCCATGATTAAAGATTTATATGGATGGGCACAGCTCATAAGGAGCAGTGAGACCTTTGGGTATGTGGTCCTGGGGTTAATAAGAAAGCAAGATAAGTAAGCCTTAAAGCAGCCCTTCTCTGTGGTCTCTATATCAGTTCCTAACTCTATATTGTTGCTACAAATTTCTGCCCTGACATCCTTCCATGAGGAGCTGGAATGTGAAATATACATGAAACAAACCCCTCTCCAAGGTGCTGGTGGTGATGGTGTTTCACCATAGTATAGAAACAATAACCTCACATTGTTTTCCTCTCACACTTAAAACATAAGCAAAACAACATTTAAGTAATATAAATTTTTTGTATGATTATTTGGGACCAAGCAGCTGAGGGCAGTTTATTTAGGACAACTGGTCCAGAGCTTTGGGCAAGTTCCAGCCAGAAACTTCTTATTAAAGTAAGAAAAGTTACAAACAAAACAAAGTACTGGTGATAAAGGAATACAGCGGGAACAGGAAAAAATAAGAAAGTATTATAACATAAATGCATGAAGATGCTATAACAAAGTCCACACTTTGAAGGCCAGGATAAAAGTAATTTTAAAATGTCATAGATGAAAGTACTCCTTTACCATTTGATCCCAGACTTGTCCCAGAAGAAGGCCCTAGGCCCTGCCAGGCTGGGATGCAAATCCAGGACGAACTGTGTCATCTGACAAGAACTGAGGGCCTTGGAAACATAGTACCCTGTCCAGAGCAGAGACAAAGATCAAACAGACCCCTTGCTCAGAGGAGATAGGAGACACACAAGCCCTCTTGCCCCAACTGGCTAGGAGCTGACTAACTGTGAACCACTGAAGCCATGGGTAGAAGCCAGTACAAGAATACATATAGCAATATAAAGAACAACAAGGCAACACCAGAAGAAACTCATGGTTCTACAACTACAAGGCCTAAACAGAGCAATGAAGAGGAATCAGAAGGAAACAACAGCAAAAACACCTTTATGAAGATTATTGAAGCCTTCAAAGAATATATAAAAAATTCCCTTAAGAAATAGAAGAAAATACAAACAAAAAAAATGGAAGAGATGAACAAATCCTTGAAAGAAAACCAAGAAAAAAAAACCCAAAAAATTAAAGAAACATTCCAGGAACAAAAAAGTGAAATAGATGCAACAAAAAAGGCACAAAATGAGACAAAGGTTGAAATACATATCCAGAAGAAAAGAGCTGTAACTACAGACGCAAGCATAACCAACAGAATCCAAGTTATGGAAGAGAGAATTCTGGAGTGGAAGACTCAATAGTGGAAATAGATACATCAGCCAAAGAAAACACTAAAACCAAAGAAGGCATAACACAAACATTCAGGAAATTTTGGACACCATGAAAAGATCTAACCAGAAAATAATAGGAATAGAAGAAGGAGATGAATTCCACATCAAAGGCACAAACAATGTACTCAATAATATCAAAGAAGAAAACTTTCCCAACTTAAAGAAGGAGATGACTATAAAGATACAAGAAGCTTACAAAGTACCAAATAGATTTGATCCCCCAAAAAGTCTACTCGCAACATAATAATCAAGCCACAAAACATATAGAACAAAGATAAAATTTTAAGAGCTGCAAAAGAAAAGCGTCAACTTACCTATAAAGGCAAAGCCATCAGAATAACACCTGATTATTCAATGGAAACAATGAAAGCAAGAAGGTCTTGGTCAGAAATTATACAGACACTAAACAGAAAGGCTGCCAACCTAGACTACTGTACCCAGAAAAATTATTAATAACCATAGGTGGAGTAAACAAGATATTTCATGACAAAGTCAAACTGAAACAATATCTATCTATAAATACGGCCCTTCAGAAAGCATTAGAGGGAAAACACCAACATAAGTATCCCAGATACATCCATGAAAACACAAACAATTAATAACCACACAGAAGAAAAACCCAAAGAAGGAAATACTCACAACACACCACCGAAACTAACAGGAAATATCCATCAGTGGTCACTAAAATCCCTTAATATCAATGGACTCAATTCACTTATGAAAATACACACACTAACACGATGGATATAAAAACAGAAGCCATCCTTCTGCTGCATACAAGAAACACACCTCAACCACAAAGACAGACACATGCTCAGAGTGAAGGGTTGGGAAAAGATTTTCCAAGCAAATGGCCCTAAGAAACAAGCTGGTGTTGTGATCTTAATATCGAACAAAGTAGACTTCAAACAAAAATTGATTAAGAGAGACAAGGATGAGCATTAATTATGCATCTCAGGAAAAATTAGTCAAGATGAGATGTCAATCCTAAATATTTATACCCCTAATATAAGGGTACCTACCTATGTAACAGAAACACTGCTAAAGCTCAAATCCCACATCAATTCTTACACCCTAATAGTGGGAGACCAAAAACAATCAATAATCCCACAGAAGAATAGCCCAGAGAAAGGAAATACATATAAGGTACCACCAAAAATAGCAGGAAATATCAATCAGTGGTCACTAATATCCCTTAATATCAATAGACTCAACTCAATGGAAAAAGACACACACTAACAAGATGGATACAAAAACAGAAGCCAACCTTCTGCTGCATACAAGAAACACACCTCAACCACAAAGACAGACACAGGTTCATAGTAAAGGGTTGGGAAAAGATTTTCCAATAAATGGCACTAAGAAACAGGCTGGGGTTGCGATCCTAATATCTAAAAAAGAAGACTTTAAGCTAAAAGCAATTAAAAGGGACCAAGATGGTCATTACTTATTCATCACAGAAAAAAATTGGTCAAGAGGAGATTTCAATCCTGAATATTTATGCCCCTAATATAAGGACAACTACCTAGGTAACAAACACTGCTAAAGCTCAAATCCCACATCAATTCTCACACCCTGATAATAAGGAAACTTCAATTCCGCACTTTCACCCTTGGATAGGTCAACCAGACAGAGATTCAACAGAGAAATAAGGAGTCTAACAGAGGTTATGATGCAAATGGATTCAATAGATATTTACAGAAGCTTCTACCCAAATGCAAAGTAATATACATATTTTTCAGCTCCTCATGGAACTTTCTCTAAAATTGACCACATAATTGGTTGTAAAACAAATATTAACAGATACAAAAAAATGGAAATAATCCCTTGTATCATATAGGATCACCAGAGCCTAAAGTTAGATCTCTACAACATCAAAAATCACAGAAAGCCTACCAACTAATGGAAACTAAACATTACTCAGCTGAACCACCTCTGGGTCAAGGATGAAATTAAGAAAGAAATAAACATCTTCCTAGAATTGAATGAATCCACAATGTACCCAAACTTGTGGGACACAATTTAGGGAGTCTTGAGAAGAAAATTCATAACACTAGATGCCTATATGAAAAACCTAGAAAAATCCCACACTAGAGAATTATCAGCACTGCTGAAAGCCTTAGAACTATTAGAAGCAAACCACCTAAAAAGAGTAAAAGGCAGAAAATAATTAAACTTAGAGCTGAAATCAATACAATCCACTATGATCAAGTAGGCTTCATCCCAGAAATGCAGGGATGGTTCAATATATGAAAAACCGTAAATGTCATCCATCATATAAACAAACTGGAGGGAAAAAAACCACATGATCATATCCTTAGATGCTGAAAAAGCCTTTGACAAAATCCAACACTCCTTTATGATAAAAGCTCTGGAGAGATCAGGAATACAGGGAAATATCTCAATATAATAAAAGGCGATTTACCAGAAGCCAACAGCCTACATCAACTTAATGGAGAAAAACTCAAAGCAATCTCAATAAAATCAGGAACTAGACAAGGTTATCCTCTCTCCCCTTATCTATTCAATATAGTTCTCTAAGTTTTAGCTAAAGCAATAAGAGAATGAAAGGAGATTAAGAGGATATAAATTGGAAAAGAAGTACAACTAACTCTATTTGCAGATGATATGATTGTATACATAAGTGACCCACAAAATTCTACCAGGGAACTTCTACAGCTGAGAAACACCTTTGTCAATGAAGCAGGATACAAGATTAACTCAAAGTAATCAGTAGCCTTTCTATACACTAAAGATAAATAGGCTGAAAAAAATAAGGGAAACATCACCTTTATTAATAGCTGCAAATACCTTTAAATACCTTGGAGTAACTATGACCAAAAAAGTAACAGATCTACTTGACAAAAACTTTAAATTACTGAAGAAAGAAATTAAAGAGGATATCAGAAAATGGAAAGATCTCCCATGTTCTTGGATAGGTAGGATCAAAATAGTAAAAATGGCCATTCTACCAAAAGCAGTCTACAGATTCAATGCACTTCCCATCGAAATCTCAACACAATTTTTTACAGACCTCAAAGAAAAATACTAAATTTTTGTTTCGAAAAAAAGAAAGCCAGGGTTGCCAAAACAATTTTTCCTCAACAAAAGAACCTCAGGAGGCATCACCATCCCTGACTTCAAGTTATACTATAGAGTTACAGTTAAAAACAGCCTGGTACTGGCATAAAAACAGACTTGTGGATCAATGGAATCAAATTGAAGATCCCAACATAACCCAAAAACCTATAAACAACTGATCTTTGACAAAGAAACCCAAAATACTCAAAAGAAAAAACATTGTATCTTCAACAAATGTCCATTGTTGATGGGAGTGTAAGCTTGTTCAGCCACTCTGGAATGCATTATGGTGATATATCCGAAAACTGAGAACCAATTTCCCCAAAGACCCAGCAATACCAATACTCGGCATATACCCTAAAGATGCACATTTACACCCCAAAGGAATTAGCTCAACTATGTTAATAACATCATTGTTCATAATAGCAAGAACCAAGGAACAACCTAGATGCCCCTTAACTGAGGAATGGATTAACAAACTATGACACATTTACACAATGGAGTACTACTTAGCAGTCAGAAAAAATGATATCCTAAAATTTGCAGGCAAATGGATGGATTTGAAGAATATTCTCCTGATCAAGGTCTTACAAACCCAGAAAGATAAATAGGGGATATACTCACTCATTAGTGGACTTCAAGCAAAAAAAGCTAAGCATGTCCAAGCTGCAAACCAGAACCATTGAAAAGAATGGGATCTGAAACACCTTGGACTGTCACTTTGGAGCCCATTCCCTCTAGAGAAACACCTGACTCAGTCTTGATGTGGGGGTGAGGAAAGGAGATCTGCCTGGAGTGGATATTGATCTAAGCCACCTTGGGCCCTTGGGACCTCCTGCCCTTGCTGGGCAGAAAATAAACTGATGGAGAGAAGAGTAAGTGACTGGGAGGGGCAGGAGGGAAAAGGGAGCCTCAACAAGGGGATACATGGATATATATATATATATGACTTTTTTCATAATAAGAAATAAATAAAACATCCTCCCCAAAAAGTACTTGTTTACATATTTACAGCGAGTTCTTTTAAAAACTGTTTGCCAAAATGCAAAATACTGTCTTTCTATAGAAAACCGTTGCTGTCATTTAAAAAAAATGAGTCATCATCTTCAGAAGAGTAATGTTATTGGTTTCCAGTCATTTCTAAGGCATGCAACTAATACTAGGAGTTGCCTAATGAGAGGCAAGAGTCTCTGAAATAATTTCAAACAAATTACATCTAACTCTTTGCTTCTTTCTTACCTTCTCAGAAATGGAGTATGTGGGACAAGTTAAAATTTAAAGTCAAATCGATGCCACCACTTTATATAGCCTAAATTTTCCTCAGCATTCACACCATTCCGTTTGCCTATCATACTACATTTTGGAAGAGAGAGGTAGGCTTCAAAAGGTTGGTGTTCAAGGGAATAAGGATATTAAAATTCCACTCCAATTATTTATATTTAAATTCTGGCACAAAGAATTTAGAATACACATTGCATTATAAAGTCTTTTATTCTGTACTAAAAACATTCTTAAAAGTAGGACTTTTAAACATTTAGGTTGAAGCTAAAAAATGTATGAAAGATGAAATCAAATTAGCTTATCATCTGGAAAGCATTGTATTTTATAAAATTTGGTAAAACTGTATGAAGATGCATTTTTTCTTGCTTGCTTTATTGGCCCATGGATACCTAGGGCATAATTCCGTTTGCTATGTCTTTTCCCAGGGAAAGCTCACTCTTTGATCAGTTCCACCTTTAGTCTGGCATATAATTACTTCTTCAGCTCCTATGCTATTTGGTTTTAAGCACCTCTTACTCCCAAGGCCTCATGGCTCTAAGGGCTTGTTGAATTTAAACAAGCACATTTAAATCTTTGTCTTTAAATGAGTAAAATAAAGTCTCAACATCTAGCACAAAGCACTCTTCTACCTACCTACACTCTAAATGTGCATGTCATAATTGTCTACCAGATCATAATGAGCATCTATCCATCCTCAAAATCAGAGGAAAGAGTAGTCATTCTGGAAGTAAATTTACAGTAAATGGTTTTACTCTTGATTAGCTATGTGTGTTTGGGGACACGGAGATCGGCATGTGCATAATTTAACCGTCTAATAAGAACTGGATGATCAGGGACACCTTGGAAATGAAGGAGGGAAAATAAAATGGAAAAAAACAAAAGAAAATAGGAAGATTACTAACAGAGAATACTTTTCAAAGGGGAAGAAATACTAAGTCTTACCTCTTACCAAACAAACTGTAAATTTATGCACACACTCATAGTACTAATCCATGTATAAATGCATGGGCCAATACATAGGTTGTAATTATATCTAAGTACAAACTCTCTGCCTTCTAGGGGAAGACAAGCAGGTGACGATGAATATACCACTGCTACTGCTTGCAGCAACTGGAAAATCATGAATATTAGCTATTGTCTTATATTTGTTCCACAGACCATTTATTGATGAATTTTAAAGCAAGAAATAAATATGAACACATTATATATGAATAACAGTATGGTTTTCATTATATCATAGATGTTATTTAAATAGATCTGGACACATGTTTGCTTAATTGGAGGGCATGGAAGCAGTCAATGAAACCTGAAGGGTTTGGTTCTTTCCATGGTCTAAATAAAGTTAAAAAAGACTGGATAATGTTGTCCTTTCTTCTAGGTTCAACTGAATTAACCACACTATATTCAGACTCTGGTCATCATATATTATATATATATATCTGTATATCTCTCTATATATATATTTGAGGGTCTAAAACAGCTAATAAATCCTTACATTCAAGGAAAATTATGGGAACATGATAATATGAGCTTGAAATATGCATTTCCCATAATAATTTTAGATTAGACTTAGGTTGGAACATTAAAACATATTTTGTTGTATCACATTATGACTTTTTTATACAAAAACTAAAATATGATGCTTACTTAAAATCATTTAATTGTATGTTGTGAATTAATGCAATGCAATACCAAATTCATAACTTAAGTATACAGAAAGCAATTCTTCCTTTAGTGGTTAGGATGCTTCCTTTGGTTGGTGGTTAGGCTAGAATCTCTATTTTGAGTACTCACAGAGGGCTTCTAACACATCAATTTCCATCCAATACCAAGCTTAAAATGAAAATATTTCCCTTTCCAATTATTGGTAATAAAGAATATGTCATCTAGAAAGCTGTTTTTAGAATTTTCTTTTATTTTTCCCAGTGTAGATTTTAGGTAATTCATTGCACAGTACAGTAGAACATGCTCACTAAAGGCTAGTGGGAGTGGGCATGGCCAACAGGACCATTGTCAGAATTCTTAAATCACATTCTTAAGATTTTCTTATCATGATTTGTCTGACTTACTTTCTACCCTAAGTAACTTGAAATACTTTGCATTCTTTCCTTTCATTGTATATACTTCATCCATCCTCCAATAAATAAGGTCAAATGTTTTAAAAGAAATTGAAATTATTTTAAATCTGAAAATAAAGCTTCTTCAATTTTATTAGTTTATTTTCTTCAAGTCTTAAAAGAAATATTTTTTAATAATTTGGTAATTTCAAAGGTTACATTATTTTACATCTAAATTTCAAAAACAAATGAACATATTTTCATTTTTGTATTTTCAGGATATTCTAGTGAAGAAAGGTTCCCCAGGTATTTGACCAATTCTATGTCTGCTTTTTTTTTTTAAGAGTATAATGAGCTTCATTGTGCTTAAAACTTGTATTTTACTTTTTGTATTTAAATTATTTCCTTGGGATTAATTCCTAGACACAAAATACATGTTACCTAATTACCCAAATTATAGCAGTTTCTTTGTTAGGAAAAAAGATAAGCTTAATTCTTGATAGTTTTTCAATTTCAGAAAAATATAGTTTTTGCTTGGGAGATGAATGAACCATGCAGACGGATCCATTTAAGAGAAATAAGCTTCAATAGCAAACTCTTTTTGAATTTTAGTTGTATCTAATCTAAATATATGTAAGAATTTTATGTCAACATGAGTATAAAATACATATGAAATGAGTAGAATGTTTAAAATTACAATGTGAAGATACATATCATAGTTAACTACTACATTTCCTTAAATGTTGTGTAAATCCAGTTCACAGCACAAGAAGGCCTTCAGTTTTGTTTTGATATGTTAGCTTAAAACCACTTTATTGATGAGAAAAAGTTATGAAACCCTAACAAAATGAAGTTCTTTTTAAGCAACCTAATTTCAAGGTAAAACTATCATTTTATAAAGAAGGCAAAATACTTCAGTAAACTTTATATTATATAACACTATCTCAGGGTGGACACTGGAGATTCCTAACTAGCATTGACAGATGACAGACTGAGCATAAAACTGCAAATCAGAGCACCAAGTTTCATGGTTTGGAAAAGACAAAATGATATGCTCTGGAGTTGTCATGACTACTAAGATTGAGATATGGAGCAGATTTCTATACCGGAAAAGTTAACCTAAGTGTTTGATAATAGATGCTAGTTAAAGAAAATAAAATAAATACATTGGAAAAAACCCAACAACAATGTGTGGCATTTAAGAAATTTGTATTACAACATGGATAAAACAAAAAAAAAATATTAGGTTCATGTCACTCCAACAGGATATCACTGCATTTATGAGGAACACAGGCATGTAAAACTCAAGGAAACAGTGTGGTGGTTTGAAGGAGAACTGCCCTAAAGGCTCATATGTTTGAATACTTGGTCCTGAGTTGGTGGAATGTTTGGGAAGGATTATGAGGTGTGGCCTTGCTGATGAGTTGTATCAAAGGGTGCTATTTAAGGCTTCAAAACACTTGTACCGCATTCTCAGTATTTTCTTTCTGCCTCCTGCTTGCTGTTAGAGATCCAAGCTCTCAGCTATTCGTGCTATGTCTTGTTCTGCCATCTTGGATTCTAACCCTCTGTAACTATAAGGCTAGGTAAGTACTGCTCTCATAGGTACTTCTGTCATGGTATTTTATCATAACAACAGAAATATTAACTAAGATGGAGGTTAGTATAAGGAAATAGGCTGTTACTATGACAGACTTAAACATGTTGGTTTTGGAGGAATGTGGAAAGCATTGGGATTTTGGACTAAAAAAGTGGTTCAACATTCTAAAAAGAGCTTAATGATACCTTACAATAAACGCTTAGAAGACAGTAAAGCTAAAAGTTATGGAGGCCCAGGCTCATGAGATTTCAGAAGTAAACACTATATCAATTGGCCTGCAGACCACTACTGTAATATTTTTGTTAAGAATGTGTTGCTTTCTTCCCTCTTCATAAGAATACTGCTGAGGCAAAATTTAAAAAGTAATGGAAAAAAATTTCAGCAGAGGAGATTTAAAGATACCCTAAATACTGACTGTGTTGTATAGTTATTAGTAATCATTCATAGGCAGGTCTATAATGAAAAAGAGCAAATGAGGCATAAAAATACAAAATGTACACTTGGAGGAGAAAAATCTGAAAGAGATAAAGATATTAAGAAGAGGTCTGATATTCAGTGGAATAAAAGGACAGATACCTCCCATGGCAAGACCTCACAGAGCAAAGCTTCTGACTCCAGAGAAGAAAGGGTTCAGGGAATTTTCTACTTCTGCAAAGATACAACAGACATAGCCACTGCAAATGTGATTAAAGGGGTTTAGTGCTCATTCCAAGTGGCAGCCAAAGGTTTCAGTGTTTTTCACATTGTTCTGGCTTTAGAGTCATAGAGAGCTGAGGAATAAAGATTTGTGAAAACTTCCTCCAAGGCTAAGGATAGCCACTGTCAGTAGGCAAAGCATAGTCTCTGTATGAAGGTCAAGAAAAAGAAAGAGACTTTATGTCACACTGGTAATCTGTAGAAGTGAAGCATATTCAGAGTATAGAAGGATATCCCACATCAAAGAAGAGCAGAAAACAAAGAGTGGGACCAGCCTGGAAGAGAACTGATTTCAGACAGCAAAGAGAGAAAGGAGAATCTATCTAAGCCTGGAATCAGACATGGGGCAACAAGATTGGAAGTTTGACTTTTGGGTTCAGTTTTGTACCTCCCTATGCACTTATTATCCCTTTTGGAATAGTAGTGCATATTCTGTGCTAAAGTATTTTGGAAGCTTGTAATTTGCTTTTTTATTTCTTAAGAGATTTTGCTATTAGAAGATTGCCTTGAGTCTTGAAAAGACTTTAGACTTTTTGATCAAGGTTAAGAAAGTAAAGACCAAGAGAATTTTTGAATTTGGACTAAATTTATTTTGTTTTATAATGTAACAAAGACGTTTTGGGACCAGGGAGTAGAAGGTGTTGGTTTAAATGTGAATGTCCCAAAGTTTTATTACTTTGTCCCCAGTTGGTGAAACTATTTGGGAACAATTAAGAGATGTGCCCTTGTTGAATGAGGTGTGTCACAACAGGGGTGGCATGGGGCATGGAGGGCATCAGGGTGGAAATGGGTGCTTTGAGATTTCAAAACACTTGTAGAACTTTTTGCTTCTTGCTTAGTGTTCTGCTGGTTGAGATATGAGGTCCCAACTGTTTCCTGCCATTATACCTTGTTTTATCATATGGTAATCTTCTAGAAACATAAGCCCAATTAAATTCTTCTTCTAAAAGTTGCCTCCATCATGGTATTTTTATCATAACAATAGAAAATTCAATAAGAAAAGGGTAAAATGGTAGTGACTAGAAGCAAGAAAAACTCTTTCTCACATGGTATAGGTTTATAATTGTATGTTATATTGTTAGAAGTTTTTTTATGTGGTTGTGGTTTTTTGGTTTTTGTTATAATTGGGAATAGAGTTGGAGGGACGGGGGGTAGTTTTTTTATGGTAACTATTTTAGGTAAAGAACTTTTTTTGTAATAGTATTGTTTAAGAGGGGGCTTTGGGTTATTTTGAGTAGGTGTTGTTTTAAAATTTTTTTTTAAAATTTTTAAATGAGTTTTATAATTTTGTAA
>PVIH01027518.1:0-16823 GCA_004025045.1 Sigmodon hispidus | reverse complement strand
GGGGCACTGCAGGGTTCCTAGACATTTCTTTTTCTTAAGTTGACTAGAGGTTTGAAGAGCTGAGAAGAGACATAAGGACATAAGGCAACCCATAAGCAAAGTAAGGCTTAGGAGTGATGGTGTGGAGTTCACTCAGATCTTTAGGTCTCAGTCAGTCTATATAAAATCACACATATCTAGAGCCTGTTCATTGTATCCTATGTGTCTATAAATTGACTTTATGAACAATTCTGTGAACAAATTGTAAGCAAAATAGAATCCTACTGAGCATTATGATAATGAACACTCAAGAGAAAACTTCTTTCATTCACAACCTGATTAGTATCAGCTGTGTTTTTTCTGAACGGCTGTGGGAAAGAGCTGGGCAGAAGGCAAGGGTTAGAAAATCAGTCAGGGTGGAAACACCAACATGCATCACTTTGCTGACAATCAACAAAGCTGTCATTGGGAACATTTTCTATGCACATGATGATCTGCTATTATCAAGAAATTCCTTTTATTCTGTAATGTGAATTGAATGCTCCTTTTTTACACTGTGTACTCAAGAATCCTTTTTGGACTTTCTCACTGGGTATATTACACACTTAAAGGTTGCCCACATGCCCAGAAAGAGATGGCCAACACATAATGAACTCAATGGTGTTTTATATCATATTGCTTAGTCTGGGTGTTCATTCTGGTCTTATTTGTTTTTTATCTGTATTTTATGGTTTACTGTTTTGTGTTTTTATGGGTTTGTATGTGTAATTCTTCCACATTATTGTTTTTAAATTCGGGTTTTTTTTCTTCTTGTTTGCCTGTTTATTTGCTGTCTAAAGAGAGAGAAAAGGTAAGGGCATGCATTTGGGTGGGAGAAAGTGAGAAAGATTTGAGAAGGGCTGGGGAGGAAGAGACTACAATCATAATATATTGTATAAAATTTGTTTTAGAAATTAAAAAGGTAAGAAAAAATCTTGCTAGGATGCTTCAAGACTCTGCTTACCCCTGAGACCCATTAGTTTCCCATCAGTAGTTTGCATTTGTGTATTCTCTCCCACATACATTTTCTCCCCAACTGCTCTTATGTGAAATGTTACATTAGAATACAGTGTCCTGGGCTCCACAGTTGTGGACCAATTACCATGCAGAGCCATGAGGGGGAGGTGGGTGGGATTTCTTATTCAGATGAAAGAGGAAGCTAGGTGATTCAGAGAGAAAGCAAAAGTGTGTCTGGGCACAAGACTTGACATCCCTTATAGCTGGAGAGAAGACACCCCAGAAACTGGACAGGGGCCATGGAGAGGAACCTGGGACCTGTGCTGGGGATTCTGTGGGTGCAGATTTGCTGTGAGTTGTGATCATCTGAGTTGCTTTAGGGATTCTGCAGAAATGTCAGCGGTAGAGAAGGTCTGAGCCAAACCTAAGCTCCTGTGCAGTCATTGCCATTAGACAGGTGTAGGTGAAATCCTCTCTTTGATTCCAGTTTTCTTCTGTTCCCAAGCAGGGGTGAGAGGAGGTGAGGTGGAGCAGAGTCCTCCAGTCCTGAGTCTCCATGAGGGAACCAGTTCTGCTCTGACCTGCAAATTTTCTGAAACCATGAGAAGTGTTCAGTGATTCCGACAGAATCCCAGGGGCAGCCTCATCAATCTGTTTAATTTGACTCCAGGAACAAAGGAAAATGGGAGATTAAAGTCAAAATTTGATTCTAAGGAGCTCTACAGTACCCTGAACATCAGCAATGCCCAGCTGGAGGACTCAGGCACCTACCTCTGTGCTGCAGAGGCACAGTGCTCCCTGCAAGCCTGCAGCCTGGCCCCAAACTGCAGCTGCTTGTGCAGATACAGCCACGAGGCTTTTCACAGATGTTGATTTATCAGATCTCCACCAATTATAAACACGTTGTGAAGAAACACAGAATTACCACAGCAGAAATTCACACTGAAATTCAGATTGATATGAAACTGACTTGGAGAAGCTTAAATGTTCAGAAATATCAGGCTGCATGACTAAAATCCATGCTTTATTTTATCAAATCCTTATGCTAATGTCTTGAAATATAACCCCCTTTAAACATTCTTGAATTATTTGTACCATTTCTCAAGTTTGGAGACTTTGAGCAACTGTTTCCATCCTTTGTTTGGAGAGGATGGGACAACACCTCCAGCTAATCTGCTCAGTACGAAGTTGATTAAAAGAATTAAATTTGAAGATCTAATAAACTAAGTTGTAGAAACAGAGGATAAGCAAATCTTATTAAGACATCATTTCTACAATGTCTTGATATTTATAAAAACACAATGCATTTAATATGCATTATAAAATCCAATATAAAACAAATATTTTACATAAAATGATAAGTGCCAAAAGACAAATGACAAATTAAAAAAATATTCTTACAATTCACATCACAATAATATTCTTACCAATTGATTCTACCAAATATTTACACATCTGCAAAGTCATGTGTGTGTGTGTGTGTGTGTGTGTGTGTGTGTGTACAAAACATCTCATTAAAACATTCCTTTCAAAAGTAAAAACTGATTCTGAAGATCACACAATAGGGGACTAATTCTTTATACAATCATTAAATATGATTCAAACAACTGCTGTTGCCCAAGTGTTAAAAAAAAAAAAAAAACCTGGCCTGCCATTTGTCTCTGTAAGGAAGTGGAAAGCACCTCATTCATGAATTGTCTCTCCATTGCTGTTTTCATGTTGAAACAGCTGAGTGGTTACAACAGCAACTGCATCTGCTGAAACTCTTACTTTCTAGAGATTCATGAATTATCGGAGTCCTTGTGATTCATTCAGCTTCAACCTCATTGCAACAACTTTTATTTCAAATATAGATGATCTGAGCTGTGCAGATAATAAGCAATTCCTAATTGTCACTAAGGTTTCTAGAATAGAGGTGGTGACACTGAGTGACAGCTTCTACAGCAGGAATTAGTGACAGGGAACAATACTTATAGGTCTGCCTTTATATGCTACTTGGCTTTTCCCCTTTACAGCTTTTAATATTCTTTTCCTGTTCCCTGTGTGCAGTGTTTTGACTATCATGTGTCAAAGGATCTTCCTTTTCTGGTCCAACCTACTTGTTACATAAGCTTCTTATACCTTTACAGGCATGTCCTTATCTCCACACTTATCTAACTCCACATCTTCCTATTCTCTTTTCAGAAATATATAAGTAAACAAAGAAATCAGAATAAAATATACAGAAAAAACAAAGAGAATGAGAAGCTCGTGTATACGGAAAGACAGATGCATACACACAAAAATATATAACACCACACTATTGGATACCATAGTATATAAAGCCAGTGACCAATATGTTATATAATGACAGAGATAAAGTATTATGAGATGAAAAGCACAAGAAAATACAATTGATTTCATTTGAATTAGCCATCTACTGCTGGGCATAAGGCATATCCTTAAGCATGGCTTGCTGTTGGCAAAATCCAGATTTTTCCCTTGTGAGCAGTTTTCAATTAGAGATAGTTTCTTAGTTCTGGAAAGGGGATAATGTCATTTATCCCTCTCAGCACAGGGCCCCCTTGACTGTGTGGGCCCTGTGCATGATGCCACCATCTCTTTGAGCTCATATGTGAACAAGTCACATTATGTCTGGAGGGCAATATGTCCTTAGTACCTTTCATCCTCACTGGCTCTTATAATCTTTCTGCTTCATCTTCTGTAAACTATCTTGAACTCTGAGGGGAAAAGTTTAATGGAAACATTCCATTTAGAACTGGGTGTTCCAAGGTCTCTCATTCTTTGCATATTTTTCAGTTGAATTGTGGAGGGATCTATGTGTTTATTTCCATCTATTGCAAGTACAAGTTTTTCTGATGATGGCTAAACAAAACATTAATTTATGGGTATAGGAAAAAGTCATTAGAATTCATTACATTGCTATGTGTATTTAGGAAGACAATGAAATTTGATTTTTCTTTTTAAAAAAAAAAAACACTTTATTTATTTATTTGCCTTGGTGTTTGCCTGGAACTGGAACTACAGACATTTGTTAGCTGCCATGTGGGAGCTGGGAATCGAACCCGGGTCCTCTGGAAGAGTAGACGGTGCCATTAACCGCTGAGCCATCTCTCCAGCCCCTGATTTTTCTTTAGGTCCATAACTTATCTAGTCTTGGAATCTTGGCAACGTAAGCCGTATCAGGCATGGGTTCCATCTCAGGGAGTGAGCCTTGAATCCATTCAGAGTGTGTTGATTACATCAAAATCACTTGTGTCATTATCACACCAGTGTATCATGTATAGAGGTCACCATGGTAGATCAAATGATTTATAGCTGGGTTGGTGTTTACCTTACTTTTCTGGTAGCATTCAGAGTATCATCCTGAACCATGAACACTTAATAATCCATAGGGCTGAAAGCTCTATTTAGGGAACAGCTTGACTGTTCAATGTTCAATGAGATTTGGAAGTATTGTCTACAAAAGTAGTACCTTACCATCAGTTTGTGGAGAGCTTTAAATAGTCTTGGCAATAGCCAAGTTGTTGAATATTTCCAAGGGTTCCCTTTGGCCAACAAATCAGTTTGAGGATACCTACTTTCACTACATTAATCCTACCAATCTATGAACATGGGAGGTCTTTTCATTATCTGAAATCATCTATTTCTTTCTTCCATGAGTTAAAATTGGTATGATACAAATTTTTCACTTGTAGGTTTTGAGTTTTTCTAAGATATTTGAATTATTGTTCAGGTTTTTGTCATAGGTTTTGTTTTCCTGACTTGTTTCTGATGTTTTTTTTTTTAAGATTTAAATTTTTTGACTGAAGTGTCCATAACTTCTACCTTGTCTTTAAAACCTGAGATTCCTTCTTCTACATCTTCTGCTCTGTTGGTGAAGCTTACCTCTGAGGCTTTGATTTGACTTCTTAAATTTTTAATTTCTGGTTATATCTTTGTTTGTGTTTTATTTAGTTCTTCTATTTCCACTTTCAGGTCTTAAACTATTTTATTTTATTCCACTGTTTGTTTATGTCTTCACAGACATTATTAAGGATTTATTCATTTTTAGGGTGCTTAGACAAATTCATAATATCTATTTTGAGATCCTTGTACTGCAGCTGTATTGTATTTTCTGAGTATATTTTAGTAGGGTTACAGGGTTTCTGTGGAGACATATTGTCTTGGTTATTAATGATTGTGTTTTTGTGCTAATGTATGGGGTTGAGATGATTGTGTTTTTCTGTGTTGATATCTGCTATTCTTTTTTGTTCATTGGGTGTTTTCTTCCTTGGTTTCTGCTGAACTGCCAGTGTCTTAGTGAAGTGTTATTGCTATTGCATGGTCTGTCTGCCTAGGATTTGATGTGTTTCTATGGGCTAACATGTGGAAGAAAAAATAAATTTGAGTTAAGATAAAAGGCTGAGAGGCATCAATAACACACTAAGGAGATCCTGTTCCCACTTAGAGGTGCATAAGAAGTTTGGGATGTGGTATGAAGAGAATATCCTGAAGTAGGTGCAATGAGGCAAAACATTATGTGATGAGATGGGAGATAGAAGAGCTATGTACCCTGGGTCTGAACCAAGAGCTGCAGGGTCCAGTGAATAAGCTTTAGGAAGGGGACATGTAAGCCTAATAACAACTAGGCTGAGGATGAGATTGTTGTTTCTTTCACTAACCCAGGTCTCAGATCCAGGGTGTGTGTGTGTGTGTGTGTGTGTGTGTGTTTCACTAGCTCTGGTTTTTGTCAATATCCTTCTTTACCTACAATGAATCCCCCAATATACAAATGACCCTCCTCTGAATGCTAAAGATTCAAGAGTATATGGGCAGCACATCCTGTTATACAAACCCTGATAAGTTTTATTTTTTAAAGGCATGGAAAAAACTGAGGTAGTAGAGAAAGGGGATAGATCTGTCAGGATTTAAGGGAGCAGATTAGCACAATTAAAATTTATTGCATAATATTATGTAAGAACTAATAAATTGAGAAAAGTAAATAAATTTTATGAGAGGGATATGTGTGTTTCTGTTCCTGTTTGTTGTGTGTGCATTGTGTTATGTGCATTCATCACACTAAATACCAAAAATAAACATACTGAATTAACACTGATGATTTAATGCTGAGGACTTGTGACCTGCCTCCCTTAGCTGAGTATTATAAAAAAAGTTTATTTACTAAGTGTTGAGCAGACATTTGTGGTGCAGTTTGAAGGAAAATCAGCAGAGGGCGCTGACTCTTCAGATGTGGTTAATGTCTGCATCCAGGTGGTGGCTTCACATGACAGACTGTCACTGTGCAGAAAGAGGTCCTTGTTCATGAGTTAGGAGTTTCACTAAGGTCCTGCAGGAGACTTGCCCCGTGAGTTTGTTGAACTCAAGAACCAAGTGTCATTTTCTTCTGTGAACATGCTTCCTGACCCCTGCTCAGTGCTGGTGCTCCTGTTAATGCTCAGTAAGTTACACTTACCCTGTGTTCGTGATGTTGTTTTCTTATAACTGTGAATATCTTTGCCTTTTTCCCCACAGAAAAGTTAATGTCTCCCTATCTATCTATCTATCTATCTATCTATCTATCTATCTATCTATCTATCTATTATTTTCAGGGAGGAGCAATGCAGACTCAGTGACCCAGACAGAAGGTCCGGTTGCTGTCACAGAGGGCTTGCCCGTGATGCTGAACTGCACCTATCAGGCTACTTACTCAAATATTTTCCTTTTCTGGTACGTGCAATATCCCAACGAAGCCCCTCGGCTCCTCATGAGCAGCGCCACAGACAACAAGAGGACTGAGCACCGTGGGTTCCACGCCACTCTCCAGAAGAGCAGCAGCTCCTTCCACCTGCAGAAGTCCTCAGTGCAGCTGACAGACTCTGCACTGTACTACTGTGCCCTGAGTGACACAGTGAGAGCGACTGCAGGGGAAGCTGCACACAAACCAAGGTGCAGGAGCTGAGGGGAGGGGCCTGTGAGGGAGGGCTGTGTGCCTCCTCTAGGTGTGTTTGCCCAGCCTTCTGAAAACAGCAGCAAATCTCACTTCAAGTCTGGGAAACTAGGAATTTGTGGATATTCTGACTGCAAAGGATGGAAGTCATTGCTAGAGACAACCTGGGCTTTCATCTCCCAAAATACTGTTCTCTCCCTAAGGGGCAAGTCTCTTAGAAAACATATACAGAAAAATCCTGATAGGAGATATATCTCTACCAAAATATTTTGCAAAATTTAGCAGTTTATATATTCTAGAATCTCCTGTTATTATCTCATAAGTTTATGACTCTAATGCTGAACATAGAAAATTTGCTTTAGTCTCACTCCGCAAGTTATTGAGATTCTTCCTCTTCTTGGGCCATGTTACAGAGATCTTAGCTCGTCTTCAGTCTCAGTCATTGTTCTGTTGCTGTGAAGATGCACATGACTGAGGCAAATTATAAACTGAAGTATTTAATTTGGGCCTTGACTGCATTTGCAGAGCGTGAATTTATGACCATGATGGGGGAGGGCATAGTAGCAGGCAGGCAGACATGTCCCTGGTGAGGTAGAGAAAAGCTTGCATCCAATCACAAACCTTAGGAAGAGAGAGGGTTGGCTTGGGTTTGAGATTCCAAACCTCACCACTAGTGACCACTTCCACTGACAAGGTCACACCTGCTGATGCTGCCTGCACAGTCCACCAGCTGGCACCAAACTTTCAGAACCTATGGGGCCATTCTCATTCAAATCACCACACTCCTCAACTGCATTCAGTTTGTTTGGCTGCTCAGGAAGCATAGCAGTTGGCCTTCTAAAGGTGCTACTCTAAGAGGCAGCTCCTCCCCTGTCTTACACACTGTGTATGAGACAGCTGGTCATAAAAGACTCTCTTCAGGAATTCTTTCACCTTAATATCTTTCTCATCTGTCATTGCATTATGTGTCAATCCCGAGGACATGGTGTTGTGCTGATGTTTTATATTTATTAAAATCAGCCTGGAATATCAGAGAACAGACCCACCCACTGTCAAGCCAGAAAGATAATTCACTCCTTTAATCACAGCATGAGAAAGACCAATTGGTGACCTATGCCTTTAATCCCATAACTAGAGAAACAGAGATCTTTGTGTGTTTCTGTGAGTTTAAGGCTTAACTACCAAACAGTATTAGCTCACACCATTAATCCTAACTCTAGAATATGATGCAGAGTTAAACTCAGAAATTAAATAACTGGGCAAAGAAGATTTAGGAGTTTTTTAAATCTTCTGACCAACAATTTGAAGGAGAAATTCTTGTGACAGATAATGAGGTTTTTTTTTGTTTTTGTTTTTGTTTTTTGTTTTGTTTTTCATATCTAGGGCTGTTGGGAGAAGTACTGTAGACAAATGTTTTCATACATGGAAATATTGCATTTAAACCATGGATATGTAGAAATACATACATATACCTATACTTATGCATTTTTATGTAATCTTAGATGAATAGATATTAAGATAATTTCTTGAAAATTTTAAAAACATAGTTATTATAATTTTTCCCTCCCTGTTTCTCCTTTTCTATGTTGATCTCCTTGCTCTCTCCAAAGTTTCCCTATTTCTCCCATTAAATTAAGCTTTCCTTGTTTCCCCAACCACATGTTCCCTTTTGTATCTTTTTGACCTCTGTGCTTACATCAGGGATTTCTATCTGAAGATCTGAAGTTAGGAAGTTCTACAATAATTTTCATTGGAATTAGGAATTCAGTGGCAGAATATTTGTCTTTCTGGTTTTTGATCAAATTACTCAAAATAATTTTTTTTCTAGCACCCGTGACCTACCAGCAAAGTTTATGATGCTGTTTTTTTCAACATTGATGAATATTCCATGATGTATGTATGCACACGTATTTATATGTATTTTATGTAATTTTAGGTAAATCGATACTAATCTGTTTCCTTAAAACTTAAAACATGTTTATTGTTATCTCACCTCCTTCTACTCTCTTCCTCTGTGTTGACCTCCTTTCCTCTCTCAAATATCTCAGACTCATTTTTTTCCTATGTCTCCCATTAAATCATGCTTGTCCTTCGATTCCTCTCTGTAGGGCTTCTCCCCAATTACATGTCCTCTTTTGTATGTTTCTCTGTCTTCTGTGGTTTCTCTAAGGTATATAATTCCATCTGAAGATTTGGAGTTAGAAGCCTTTATGATGTCCATTGACATTAGGAGTTCCATGGCAGAATGTGCAGCATTTGTCTTTCTGGCTCTCATTCAACTCATTCAAAATAATCAGTTCCAGTTCCATCCACCTACCCTCAAAGTTTATGATGCTGTCTTTCTCTACATTTAAGAATATTCCATGAAGTATAGATATCACATTCGCATTGTCCAATCATCAGTTGGACATTTAGGTTGTTCCCATTTCCTAGTTACTGTGAGTAGAGCATCAATGGTCACGGCTAAGCAACTGTCTGTGGAGTACAATGTAGGGTACTTTGGAGAATACTAAGAAGTGGCAGAGCTGGGTCCTGTGGTAGACTTACCTCTAGTGTTTAAAGATTCTCCACACCGATTTCCACAGTAGCCGCACCAATTTACATTCTCCAGAGAGTGTAAATGGCTCCTATTCCCCACACAATGTCCCCAGCCTTTGTAGTCAGGTGTTGTTGATTTTGCATACTCCAACTGGGGAGAGGTAAAATCTCAAAGTAGTTTTAATCTGCATTTTTCTAATAATAAGGATGATGAACAATTCTGAGGTTTGTTTTTTGTTTTGTTTTCCTAGCTATTTTTTCTTTCCTCTAAGAACTCCATCTAGACAGTCTTGTCTGCTGACCATATGCATTTCCTTCACCATGAAGTGATGGAGTGAAAGGCTGGTTTCAAGAGACTGGTGGAGATGACCTGAAGTGACACTGTCCACTAGGGGGCACTGCAGAGATGACTTTTTCTTAAGTTGCCTAGAAGTTTGAAGAGCTGAGAAGAGACACAGGCAAACAACCCCTAAAGCAAGGAATAGGGATGATGGAGTGGAGTTATTTAAGTGTTTAGCTCTCAGTCATTCTATATAAAACCACAGATATCTAGAGCCTGTTCACTGGATCTTACGTGTTTATAAATCTATTTTTAAAACACTTCTCTGTATTTATGTAAACAAAATAGAATCTCACTGGAAATTATGAGGATGGGCACTTAAGAGGATGCTCATTGCTTTCATTTTTCAAACTTTTATTTTAAAAATTTTCAAATTCAAAAAATTGGGAAATTATTCTAATATCCTTTATAACATATGTAATATATATGATATCTATCTGCCCACCTACCTATCTATCTATCCCCTAGCCAGAAAGAAAAAGAATAACTACTTAAGAAGAGAGCTAGGAACTATAAGGTATGAAAAAGTTGAAGGAAGGAGGCTCACTGAACTTGAGCAGGCATTCACAGCCTGGTCAGAACCAGCCGTGGTTTCCTGCACAGCTATGGGAAAAAGCTGTGTAAACATGAGCGTGCCTCATTTTCCTTATAACCAGTAAATCTGTCATTGGGAACATTTTCTATGCACATGATGATTTGATAATTTCTTGAATTTTTTTTATTCCTTATAGTGAATTGAATGGTGATTTGTCCCACTGTGTAATATAAGGTGCCAGGACTTTCTCACTGGGTATATTAACTACACTAAAGAGTGGTTCCAATTATAGTAGTAGATGACCAGGACAGAATGAACCCAATGTTGCTTTTTATTGTATTGCTTAGGGTTTTTTGTCTTATTGTTCTTTTGTCTACATTTCATATCTACATGGCTTGTGTTTTATGTGGTTTGGATGTGAGTATTCCTTTTTGTTATTATTTTTTTAGTTCTGGTGTGTTTGTTTGCCCTGTGTTTCCAAGAGAGAAAGTGGGGGGGGGGAAGAGAGTTAAAGGGCATTGCTGGTGGGTACGGAGATAGAAAAGATCATGGGGAGCTGGGAGATGGGAGACCTTAATCAGAACATATTGTATAAAATTCTATTACAAAAAAAGTTTTAAAAATCTTGCAAGGATTCTGCAAGGCTCTTCTAATTCACTGGAGCCAGTCAGTTTTCATATCATCATTCTTCATTTATGTATTCACTTCTTCATACTTTTTCTCCCAAACCTCCCTTATATAATTTGTTACATTAGAATTATAGTATCCTGGGATCTACATAATCGCCCTTCACAGTTTTGGACCAATTACCATGCAGAGCCATGAAGTGACATGGGTGGCGTGTCTGTTCAGATGAAAGAGGAAGCTAGGTGATTCAGAGAGAACCTGTGTGTAGTGCAAGTATGTCTGGGCACTAGACTTGGCTAGAGAGAAGACACCCCAGAAACTGGACAAGGGCCATGGAGAGGAACCTGGGAGCTGTGCTGGGGATTCTGTGGGTGCAGATTTGCTGTGAGTTGTTCTAACTTAAGTTGCTTTAGGGATTCTGCAGGAACTTCAGCAGTGAAAGGGGAATGAGCCAAAACCAAAGCTCCTGTAAAGGAATCATCATCATGTCCCCTGGGATACTTGACAGTGTAAGTGGAACCCCTCAGTGATTCCGGTTTTCTTCTGTTTCCAAGCAGGGGTGAGAGGAGGTGAGGTGGAGCAGAGTCCTTCAGTCCTGAGTCTCCATGAGGGAGCCAGTTCTACTCTGACCTGCAAATTTTCTACTTCCATGACTACTGTGCAGTGGTTCCGACAGAATCCCGGGGGCAGCATCATTAATCTGTTTTATTTGACTCCGGGAACAAAGGAGAATGGGAGATTAAAGTCAAAATTCGATTCTAAGGAGCGCTACAGCACCCTGAACATCAGCAATGCCCAGCTGGAGGACTCAGGCACCTACCTCTGTGCTGCAGAGGCACAGTGCTCCCTGTAAGCCTGCAGCCTGGCCCCAAACTGCAGCTGCATGTGCAGCTACAGCTGGGAGGCTTTTCACAGATGTTGATTTATCAGATCTCCACCAATTACAAAGAAGGTTCAAGGAAACACAAAAATATCACAGAAGAAATTCACACTTAAATTTAGATTGACATGACACTGACTTGGAGAATCTTAAATGTTCAGAAATATCAGGCTGCATGCTAAAATCCATACTTTGTTTTATCGAATCCTTATGCTAATGTCTTGAAATATAAACCCCTTTAAACATTCTTGAATTATTTGTGTCATTTCTCCAATTTGGAGACTTTGAGCAACTGTTTCCATCCTTTGTTTAGAGAGGATGGGACAGCGCTTCTAGCTAATCTGCTCAGTATGAAGTTGATTAAAGAATTAAATTTGAAGATCTAATAAACTAAGTTGTAGGAACACAAGATAAGCAAATCTTACTAACACATTAAGGCATCATTTCTACAATGTCTTGATATTTATAAAAACAATGCATTCTTTTCTTCTTTATTTTGTATTTAACAAAAAAAACCCAGTAAAATGAATTTAAAATGAGGAAAAGTTAACAATAACTATAAAGAGGATAAGAATCATAAGCATGACTTATCAAGGGTGGTAATGCAAATAAGATTGCTACACATATATTTACTTTGTGTTCAGCTTTCCTTCTGAATTTTTTTTTCCATCCTTGTATATCCTTATTCAAGGTTCCTTCCCCCTCCCACCACATCTTGTCATTTTTCTTCTCTGCAACTCCCCATTCCCTCCCTGGGCAGGGAGCAGACAGTCCTATGGTCCCACTGACCCAATAATGCTTGGATCAGTCTCCACTCCTGGCCAAATCCAGTTTTGTCCCCCCTCCCTCAAGAGTGAGTCTGGTGTTCCTATAGTTGGAGTGGGGTTCGAAGGGTCAGTCCAGAGTGAAAAACAATGCATTTAATTGTACAATGTAAAATGAATATTTTACAAAAAAATGATTAGAGCCAAAAGATAAATGTCAAACTGGAGAGATTATTCACAATTTATATTACAATAATATTTTAAGCAATTGATTCTAGCAAATATTTACATATCTGCAATGCTCATAACTTCTCATTAAAACATTACTTTCCAAAGTAAAAGTGGAACCATCCTAAAGGTCACACAATAGGAGACTAACTTATTGTACAATAATTAAATGTGATCCAAAAAAAAATTATGTTTCCCAAGGGTTGGCAGATTATATTTCACAGTTGAAAAAACCTGACCTATAATTTGTCTCTGTGAGGAAACATGAATCAACCATGCTTCCTCATTTATGAATTGTCTGCTTTCATGTTGAAACAGAAGCTCAGTGGTTACAACAGTGACTGTGTTGGCTAAAATATTTACTTACTAGAGCTTCACAAATTAACTGATCCCTTTATGATCCATTTAACTTCATCATCATTGTAACAACTTTTGTTTCAAATAGAGATGAACTGAGTTTCCCAGATAATAAGCAATTCCTAATTGTCACTAATATTTCTGTGAGCGTGGCTAGAAGTGGTGGTACTGAATGGCAGTATCTACAGTAGAAATTAGTGATAGGGAGCAATTCTTATAAATCTGCCTTTATATGTTATTTGGCCTTTTCCCTTTGCAGCATATAATATTCTTTTCATTTTCTGTGTGTTTAGAGTATCATGTGTCAAGGAAACTTCCTTTTCTGGTCCAAACTGTTTGCTCTGTAAGCTTCTTGTACCTTTCTAGGCATGTCCTTACCTCCACACATATCTAGATCCTGACCTTCTTTCTCTCTTTTTCAAAAAACAGAGAAGTAAAGAAATAAACATATCAGAATAGAATAAACAGAAAAAAACAAATAAAAATTATTTGACTCTCATGTGCATGCAAAGACACATGCGGTGCTGGGTCCAGGATAGGTCTGTGGTGCTTGTCCCCAGACACTCCTTAGCAGACAGGACTAAGATTTAGCTGTGAGGGGCTCCTCCAGCTGCTCCTAAAAGACGGGCATTGCATAGCCTCCATGGCATCAGCAGAGAAGGACTGAGGACTTTGAAATCCAGACTCAGACTCTGCCCAGAGGTGAGGTGAGGTCAGCAGGCACCAGCCCCTGAATCCCTCCTAGGGAAAGTTGTGTTCCAGGACCAGGATAAGTCTGTGGTGCTTGACCCCAGAAAATCCTTAGCAGACAAGACTAGGGTTTGGCTGTGAGGGGCTCCTCCAGCCACTCCTGAGGGGACATTGCAGGGTTGGCCACACTGCCAGGGCAAACTGCATCATAAGAGAAAAACTGAGAACTTGAAATTCAGACCCCTGACCAGAGCAGAGTCAGAGATTGAGCAGACCTCTTCCTCAGAGGAGATAGGAGACAAACAAGCCCTCTAGCCACAACTGACTAAGAGCTGACTAAGTGTGTACCACTGAAGCCATGGGCAGACATCAGTGCAAAAATACATATAATGATATAAAGAACAAGGCAGCACCAGAAGAAACTGGTGGTTCTACAACTACAAGAGCAATGAAGAAGAAACAGAAAGAAACAACACCAAAAACACCTTTATGAAGATCATTGATGCCTTCAAAGAAGATATGAAAAATTCCCTTAAAGAAATAGGAGAAAATACAAACAAAAAAAAATGGAAGAGATGAACAAATCCTTGAAAGAAAACCAAGAAAAGGTAAACCAAAAAATGAAAGAAACAATCCACGAAATAAATACTAAAATAGAAGCAATAAAAAAGGCACAAAATGAAGCATAGATGGAAATAGAAAGCCTAAAGAAAAGAGATGAAACTGCAGATACAAGCATAACCAACAAAATCCAAGAGATTTAAGAGAGAATCTCTGAAGTAGAAAACTCAGTAGTTGAAATAGATATATCAGTCAAAGAAAATACTAAAACCAAAAAAGCCATAACACAAATTGTTCAGGAAACCTGGAACACCACGAAAAGACCTAACTTGAGAATAATAGGAATAAAAGAAGGTGAAGAATATGAGCTCAAAGGCATAGATAATGTATTCAATAAAATCACAGAAGAAAACTTTCCTAACTTGAAGAAGAAAATGCCTATAAAGATACAAGAAGCTAACAGAATATCAAATATATATGACCCCCCCAAAGTCAGCGTGCCACATAATAATCGAGCCACAAAGAATATAGAGCAAAGAAAAAATTTTAAGAGTTGCAAAAGAAAAGGGCCAACTTACTTATAGGCAGACTCATCAGTATAAAACCTGACTATTCAATGGAAAGAATGAAAGCTAGAAAGGCTTGGTCAGAAGTTATATAGTCACTAAAAGAGCATGGATGCTAAACTAGAATACTATACCCTGCAAAATTATCAATCAACATAGATGAAGTAAACAAGATATTTCAAGACAAAGTCAGACTAAAACAATACCTATCTACCATCTGGCCCTCCAGAAAGCTTTAGAGGGAAAGCTCCAACCTAAGGATCCCAGATGCACCCATGAAACCACAACCAATCAATAATACCACAGAAGAATAACCCAGAGAAAGGAAATACAAATATTTACCACCAAAACAGCTGGAAATATTAATCAATGGTCACTAATATCCCTTAATATCAATGGACTCAACTCACCTACAAAAAGACACACACTAACAAGATAGATACAAAACCAGAAGCCATCTTTCTGTTGCCTACAAGAAACACACCTCAACCACAAAGACAAACACAGGCTCAGAATAAAGGGTTGGGAAAAAATTTTCCAGCCAAATGGTCCCAAGAAACAAGCTGGGGTTGCCATCCTAATATACAACAAAGTAGACTTTAAACTAAAAGCAATTAAAAGGAAGCAAGTTGGTCATTACTTATTCATCACAGGAAAAATTGGTCAAGGGGAGATTTCAATCCTGAATATTTATGCTCCTAATATAAAGGCACCTACCTATGTAAAAGACACACTGCTAAAGCTCAAATCCCACATCAGTTCTCACACCCTAATACTGGCAGACTTCAATACCCCACTTTCATCCCTGGTTAGGTCCACCAGACAGAGATTCAACAGAGAAATAAGGAGTTTAACAGAGGGTATGATGCAAATGGATTTAATAGACATCTACAGAAGTTTTCACCCAAATGCAAAGGAATATACATATTTCTCAGCTCCTCATGGAACTTTCTCCAAAATTGACCACATAATTGGTCATAAAGCAAATATCAACAGATACAAAAAATGGAAATAATCCCTTGTATCATATCAGACCACCAGGGCCTAAAGTTGGAGTTCAACAACATCAAAAATCACAGAAAGCCTACCAACTAATGCAATCTAAATATCACTCAACTGAACCACATGTGGGTCAAGGAAGAAATTAAGAAAGAAATCAAACTCTTCCTAGAATTTAATGAAAATGAACCCACAACATACCCAAACTTGTGGGACACAATGAAGGCAGTCCTAAGAGGAAAATTCATAGCACTAGATGCCTATATGTGTGGAGAGCTGCGTGTAGGTATGCATTTATTTTTTTGATGGTGAGCATTTTTTTGTGGTAAACAACATTATATATGGCTAAGGCTGAGGATTTGGCTTGTTTTTGGGTACCTGGACCTATGGTTAATGTCTATGTGATGTATTGGGGTTGGCTGCCCAGAGGCTATTTAAGCTGTGGGCAGGTTTTTTGTGGTCAGAAGGAGAAGGAATGAGAGAGAACATGTAGTAAGTCAGTCAGTTTTTGTCATAAGTAAGTAATTAAGTCAGAAGTCAGAATTCAAGGTTCCTGAATAAAACTGCTGAAAGAAGAGCCTGGGTCTTGCGTCTTCATTGTGTGACGAGGTGGCACGCGACAAATGGTGGCCCATACAGGGATTCTACTCTCAACAAAGGCTCAAAACTTTCTACAGTTCAAGGGGTACATCAATAAGTCCCAGATAAATTGAGATCCGCGATCAAAACAGAGTAGCTCCAACCTATAAATAAGACAAAAAAAAAAAAAAACCTCACTGACAAGTAGATATAACCTCTTACTCTAGCAGATAGCTCCGAACTGTAGATAAAGAC
>PVIH01027517.1:0-16804 GCA_004025045.1 Sigmodon hispidus | reverse complement strand
AGGCAAATGGATGGATTTGGAGAATATCCTCCTGAGCGAAGTCTCACAAACTCAGAGAGATAAGCAGGGGATGTACTCACTCACTAGTGGTCTCTAAACAAACAAACAAGAAAAAAGTCAAACATGCCCAAGCGGCAAACCACAACCACGGAACAGCTTGGGATCAGAAACACCCTGGACTGACCCTTTGGATCCCACTTCACCTAGAGGAACACCTGACTCACTCTTGAGGGAGGGGGGAAAGAACTGGATTTGGCCAGAAGTGGAGACTGATCTAAGCATTACTGGGTCAGTGGGACCATGGGACTGTCTGCTTCCTGCCCAGGGAGGGGATGGGGAGTTGCAGAGGAAAAAAATGACCAGATGTGTTGGGAGGGGGAAGAGACCTTGAATAAGGATATACAGGGATGAAAAAAAAAATTCAGAGGGAAAGATGAAAACAAAGAAAATATAGGTGTAGCAATCTTATTTGTATTTCTTCCCTTGATAAGCCATGCCTATCATTCTTATCCTCTGTATAGTTATTGTTAACTCTTCCACATTTTAAATTCTTTTTACTGTGTTTTTTTTTTTGATAAATACAAAATAAAGAAGGAAGAAAAAAAATTTTAAGACCCTTTATAGAATTCCATATTTGGGCTTATATAGATTTAAATTAATAAATTAATCTAAAGAAAATCACATCATTTAATACACATTATACTTCACATCATAGTAGTTTGAGATAATTCCTCTCCTTTACCTTTAATAATATTATATAACCTATTCTGATGCTTGGAATTAAAGTCTTACACATCTAATATACTCTAATGTATGAGAAATCATTAGGAACTTGGAAATTCTGTTTGACAGTACAGCAATGACCTTTTGATGGCTATAGTATGAGACATTTCAAGTGCTAACTACAACAATGTTGGATACACAAGTTGTGTCGAATTATTCATGTGGTTTTAAATAGGTGCTTAAATGACACTTTAAAAAAAAGAACATATAATATAATGACATGTAAAGGAAACAGCATCTTAAAAAATAAAGTGGAATTTTAAAAGCAGGCTCAACTTTATTGAGTATCACAGATTTTGAAGGGTCTTTGGCTTCTGGCAAAAAAGAGTACAACAGTTTTGAGCTGAAAATGGACATATAGATTCAAGGAGAAACTGATTATAAATCTGCTATGATGATTTATGTGAGAAGTGATACTGATAAAGGTCAGTGGCAGTATATATATTAAGAAGATTTTGAAATTTCAGATAGATAGACCAATTCAGACACACTACAACCATGTGGGGTGACCAGCCAAATGTCTAGGCTGATCATTTAGAGCAATGGCTTTCAACCTTCCTCATGCTGTGAGCTTTGAAAACAATTCTGCATGTTGTGGTGACTGCTCACCATAAAATTATTTCATTGGTACCTCATAACTATAATTTCATATTTTTAGAAATTGCAATTCTAATAATAATGCAAATATCTGTATTTCGGTGATGGTATTAGTTGCATATGAGGCAAATGAGTGTTAATTGTGTTTATAATGAGAAATTATATGTAAATAAAAATGTGTTGATGTCACATTAAAGGATATTACAAACTTTAACAGAGTCTATGCTATTATAGCAAGTTTTGTTAATTTGCATCAAAATTAAATTTTCACCTATAATATATTGAAGAAGACATTTTTATGTTATCAGTTTATATAGTTATAGAAAGTGAGGTACAAACTGGAAAAGAATTAGAAAATTACTGTTATATTTAGTAATTATTATTGATGGATTTATATTTACATAAAAAATTATTTTAATGATTAATTTTATTTTTAGTAATGCATATGTCTCTATGCCTGTGTGTATGTATACTGCTTGTATATATGTGGCCATGCAAGTTATAGGTGTATATCAAATCCTCTAGAGCTGACAGTTGTAGGCTTCCTGATGTGAGTGTTGGGAACCAAACTCTGAACCACTGAGCCATCTCTCCAATTCTAAAAAGAATTATAAGTTGATAAAGAAAAACACTTGCTAAAATATTTCTTTATATTTATATATAGTAAATTAGTTTTCCTCCTGAGTGAACAATTTGAAGGAAAAATATTTTCTTCTTTGTTCTGATGATATTTTAGGTGAACAATACACAAAATAACAAATAATAGCTTATGTTTAGGGCTTCAATGTGAATATTCTCATGATTAAAAAGTTGGTTTGGACATTGGGAATGAGATACAATAAACCTGGAATTTTCAAAACCATTTCAAACTGAAGAAAGTGTATGGCAAGAAAGAACTTGATGTCATGGTTTATCAAGGCAATGTCATGTTACTTAGATATGAAGATCTGTGACAGAGAAGAGTTCAGACACTGCTGCTGTTATCATTACAGAACGGATAATGACATCAAGGAAATTTGGGGTAAAATGACAGTATTTTTATGAAAACATTACCGAAAGTTAAACATGAGATAAACACTGAATACAAAAATCTTGAGATGTACAATTCATTGTACTCTCAATGTTAAAGATTAAACATTAATCTTAAAAAATAAGCTATGAACTTTGCAGAAGAAAATAATAAAAAAAAAAAACCTTACACCTTTTGGTTGACTAAAGATGTTTAAGATTGTACCTAAAAAGCATAAGTTAGAAAACATGAAAAATGATAAATGGGACTGCCACTATTAATCACAAATAACAGTGCTTTTCAACAGACACTATAAGAAAATACAAAGAAAAATTTCAGTACGGAAGAGAAATGTAAAAACCTTTGTTATAAGAAAACTTGTATACAAATATAAAAGCACACTGACATCTCTATTAGAAAATATAGGCTAATCTCTAGTCAAAATTAAGTTACCTGTAAACAGATAGATGAAAAGATGTTTAGGGTCATTACTACTTATCCATTTAAAGCATACAATATTCCTTGAAACTTTTGAGAGTGGATAAAATATATAAAGACTCTATCAATGGTGGTAAGGATCTGGAGTAAGGGGAATTTATGTGCTATTGGTAAGTATGACTACATTATTAAAGGATAGTGAGACTAAAAATTGGGGCTTATTAGGAAATTAGGTCAGTGGAAGTGAGGGATATACTTTGCCTTGGGATTTTCTGATTAATATTGTGTTGGGATTTTTGATGGGCAGTGCATTGAATCTGTAGATTGCTTTTGGTAGAATTGCCATTTTTACTATGTTGATCGTACCTATCCAGGAACATAGGAGAGCTTTCCATTTTCTGATATCCTCTACAATTTCTTTCTTCAGTGATTTAAAATTTTTGTCAAATAGGTCTGTTACTTCTTTGGTTATAGTTACTCCAAGGTATTTAATACTATTTGCAGCTGTTATGAAGGGTAATGTTTCCCTTATTTCTTTTTCAGCCCTTCTATCTTTAGTGTATAGAAGGGCTATTGATTTCTTTGAGTTAATCTTGTATCCTGCTACATTGTTGAAGGTGTTTATCAGCCATGCTCTACAGACAGCACCTAGTCCCGGAACCGGAACCCGCCTGGAACACAATTTTCCCTGGAAGGGATTCAGGCACTGAGGCCTGCTGTCTCCACCTCACCTTTGGGCAGAGCTTCAGTCTGTCTTTCAGAGTCCTCTGTCTTTCTCTATTTGAGCAGTTAGAGGCTGGGTGGCCGTGCAAGATCCCTTGTCTTAGCAACAGCTTCGGGGGCACCCTGACAGCCAAAGTTTATGTCTGTCTGCTACGGAGTGTGTGGGACCACGCTCCACAGACAGAAACCGTCCTGGAATCTAATTTTGGCTTCTTTGTTTAAAACTAATTGCCTGTACGTATGTGGAGTCATTTCTTTGTTTTATATTTAATTCCATTGATCCACTTATCTCTTTTAATGTCAATAACATGATTTTCATTATTATAGCTCTGTAGTAGAGCTTTAGATAAAGAGTGGTGATACCTCCAGAAGTTCTTTTATTGTATAATAGAATTGTTTTAGCTATCCTGTTTTTTTTTTTTTCATATACAATTGAGTATTATTCTTTTGAGGTCTTCAAAGAATTGTGTTTTAATTTGGATGGGAATTACATCGAATGTAAAAAACAAAACAAAACAAAACAAAACAAAAAAACTGCTTTTAGTAAGGTGAGCATTTTTACTATGTTAATCCTACCGATCCATGAGCATAGGATATTTTTCCATCTTCTAACATTTTTTTCAACTTCTTTCTTTAAAGCCTTTAAGCTCTGGACATAAGGATCTTTAATCACTTGGTTAGGTTTACCCCAAGATATATTTATATTGTTTGTAGCTATTGTGAAGTATATTTTTCCCTGCTTTTTTCCTCAGTTTATTTATCATTTGTATATAAAAGGGCTACTGATTTTCTTAGTTAACCGTGTTTCCATCCACTTCACTAAGCTTTAGGAGTTCTGTGATATATTTTTAGGGGTTCCTTATGTATATGTGCTATCATATCATTTGTAGATAGTCATCTTTTGACTTCTTTTCCAACTTGGAGTCTCTTGGTATACTTTGTTGTCTTACTGCTTTAGCTAGAACTTTGAATACTATAGTCAATAGATATAGAGTAAGTCTCCCAGCAGTTGTGAGCACTTGGTCTGAACTGCATTCTCACGTGACCAAGCAAGACTTTAGTGGAGGTATTGGGACACACAACATTTGTACATGTTAGTGAACTTGCTATTTTAAACATAGTCTCAGAATTTTTGTAGGTGTTGACTCTTAAAAAAAAAAAACTAAAGCTATTTCTTAAACTATTATAATCATTTCCAGATTGGCTTTATTATTTACTTTCCTGTATAAAAATTTTTATAAAAATTATTCTGAACTCTCATGCTTCCACATGTTTTTACATTGTATTTTAACAATTTTTATGTTCTTTTACTAAAGGCTTTTGATGCATGAGAAATTAAATCCAGTTCAAAGAAAGCATTTTGCATCAGTCAGAGTCTATTACAAATAAAGAGAAGCTTAATATAAAAACCAGTTTGGATAATAGAACTGAACAAGATGAGAGGAACAGTCTTTGACCTAGAGAATCATAGATCCATAAAGCTTTTACTACCCTTTGCTGAGAAACCCAAGGGAAAAGAGCATGACATGACCCAGAGGAGAAACTGTCCAATAATACTGTGTAGACTTCTAAAACTATTTTTCAATTGTGCTCAGCATTCAAATGAAAGACTCAGAAAATCTAGTACTTCTAAAATTGCAAATCCAAAACATGTCTGGGGTTTTATATCTCAGAGAAAATAACATACAATTTCTATTTTAGGTGTGTGGAAAGAAACTAGATTTTGGATGAGGTTCTCTTAAACCACAGAAAGGTCACAGACCATGGAAATGGAAACTGCTCTACCCTATAACCTATTTAGCTTCCAAATTAACTATCACAAGGAGAAATTACTCCTCATTGTCAGTGAATTGGCTAAGAGATGAAAGGTGATCAAGTGTTCCACACAGCAGGATGTTTTTTGATGCTTGCTAGTTACTAAAACTTGACCACATAGAAAGTTCATAGGATTCTTAAAATGTCATGTATAGTTATTTTAGGTCTATGTTTAATAGACTCGATTTGAACAAGTACTGGTACAACAAGTCCTTATACATTTGTTATCTCAGTAAGAGTGGTGAGGACTAAGGCTGCATTAACCACTAACTTCTCATATATAATGGGAAGGCAGTGGGAGAAGAATCTAGTGCAGTAATGAGTGCTTCTCAAACTTCAGTGTCAGCATCTGGATGTGGTAAAGTAGAAATTTCTAAATATCTGATCTAATTATTACAAGTTTAAGAATTTATACATTTTGAAAAGTCTTAGTGACTATTAATACTTCTGGAATTTGATTTATGTTTATGATAGCTCAAGCGTGTAGTGTTAGCTCAATTAAAGCCTGGAAGGTAGATTTTGGGTGACTATAGTCTGTCAGATAATATTCTGGTGGACTATATTAATCTGGACATTCCATTTCCATAATCCTGATCTTTCTCGGTTACTTTAATTTGAAAAGTACATGGATTTGGGTTAAATCAAATATCTGAAGTTGAGCTAGCCTCTGAAGAATTAAAAATCTACAGACACCCTTCCCCATTTTGTTTAACAAAGTCTTTTTTGACTTGGGGATTCTGATTGAATGTTTCCACAACCATCAAAAAGACTGAAATAAAATTTCCTAACTATAGATTTCTATGTGAACTGGGTTTTATTTTTCATTTTTCAATTAAATTAATGTACTATTCAATATTCAAATATAATTTGAAATATAGAATAACAGTTCCCTACTCACCCATAAAATAAAATGGGAAGAAAAATGTGTGTATAAAATGAAAGTGATATCTTCTTGTGCTCATATTGTTCTGAAATGATTGCACGATAAATCTACAAAACAAGACATTTTATAAAAAGCAGTATAGAATGCAATTAAGAATGTTGGAACTCTTAGGCTTAATAAAGATGTAAAGTCCAGGTATAATGGGTAAAATTTATGATTTAATTACATGAAAACTCACTTTGCAATGCTAACATAAACTGCAACTGTACTTGGCCTAATTATAAATTGTAATAGAAATAAAATATAATTTCACTAATAGATTATACCATACTTCACTATTAATATTACCTGGTATTTAAATATGATATCATAATATTAATTTATGAAATACACTTGAACTTTAAAGTATTAAATTTTATGTTTACATATTTTAGAACTGTGAAAACTGCATTTTATTCTAAAGGTAGTTAGCTGAAGGCTTTATTTCTGAGAGATGATTTTTTACCACGTTAACTCTCCCTCTGTTTTAAAATTGAATTATATTAGCAGAAAGAGTTAGACTTTTGCTTTATTTTGAAAATTCCATTATTGTTGATTATCAACTCAGGCTGCTTGGGAATAATTACTCCCAGCTATATTTTTCAAATCTACAAAAGCAATCCATTTATTCAAGGGTTACAATTTAAATGCTGGTATCCTTATTAAAATATGTAAATTTAAAATATTACAAGGGTATGTAAAGTATATTCTATTCTTCATTATGCACAGTCTGAGTAATGCTGTTTAACTTTTTCAAGATTTAGTTCTCCAAAGTATTTTAGAAAAAAGAATAAATATAGATTATTATCTATATCTCAGAAGTTCTTAATGTGAATATTTTACATTATAGAACTGAATAAAGCAGTTTAGCTGTTACTGTTTTCCATATCGTTTTGTGTGTATTTGTGAGAGATTTTCCATGTGCATTTTTTTAAAAATTGAATTACCAGGCAATGCTTTGCTTAACTTATTTAAATTGTGTACATACAAGTTTAATAACTGTTGTGCTTATCAGATTTAACAATTAAACTTTTTCTTTAACCCAACTAATATATGTAAAGTTTTATAAACGCTGAGAAGCTGGCTACACTAGGAAGTAAATACTTCCAGTTTGAAGAAATTTAAAAAATACAAATGTAGTTGCAAAAGAGAGATGGCACAATGATTTGTTTCATATTGTGCTCTCAGGAGAGCTCTTGAAGAACAGAAACTCATTCACATGAGGAAGACTGCACTGTTCATAAGAGCTCTGCCCCCATTACACAGTTTTCTCTTATTGAGTATCATATCTCAACACAGTGGGGACCAAGACACAGCATGAATTTAAGTGACAACACATCATACTTAATTTATAGGGCTATCTATCTTTCTGTGGGATTTTCCCCTCACTTGTTTCAGGTCTTGGCTCCAGGTTACTTATTCATAATTCTTTTGGGACCTTCTGTTTCTAAGCACTATCACTCTGCAGGCCACTCTTTGTCTTAATCCTTTTTATAGCATTTATATTGCTCTACAATGAAACCCCTATAAAGCTGGGAACTGTCTATTTGGTTTAGTATTCCACCACAAGTGTTATAAATAGTGACCATAAAATAGAAGGTACTAATATGCATTTCTTACATAAACAGCACATTTTGTAGCAAACTTTGAAAAAACTCTAATGGAACACCTGACTCAGTCTTGATGCTGGGGGGAGAAAACTGGATCTGCCAGGAGTGGAGGCTGAACTGAGCAATATTGGGGCCTTGGGACCTCCTGCCCTTGCTGGGGAGGAGATATGGAGATGTGGAAAAGAGAGAATGACCTGAGGGGGTGGGAGGGGGAAGGGACATTAAATAAAGATATACACAGATAGAAAATGTGACTTTATTCATATTAAAAAGTTTAAAAAAATAATAAAAAAAGAAAAGTAGCAAAAAAATAAAAAAATAAAATATTGATTTTTTAAAAAAAAAAGAAAAGAAAAAAACTCTAACAATTCTAAGTGCTATGCTTTATATTAGTAGTTTAAATATGTGATACATTACCCTTAGAGAAATTCCATATTGGCGTAAGAAGTAATAGAGAGAGGATTTGATTTTAGAAATTAAACTACAGCATGAGAAATGATTTAGTATTTAAAATAAAACACTGATCTGGTGAGATGGCTCAGTGGGGAAAGGCATTTTGCATCAAGCTAGACTACTTGAATTTGGTCCCCAGGAGCCACAGAGTGGAAGGAGAGACCTAATTCCTACAAGCTGTCCTTTGATTTGTACAGATGTGTTGTGATGTGCACATACTAACCCTAACCAATACACACAATAAATAAATGAGAGCTAATTATAAAACTTACCTTATTTTCTCTGAGGTTTCATATTCTTCGTTATTTCAAATGAAAAGAGCACAAGTAATGGACTTGCATTTTTACTTCATTTTATTGTTTTCTTTAGGCATTACTCCTTATCAGTACTTTAGAGTAGATATCTTCTCTAACATGCTAATACTATCTTACACGCTTTGGCAATGAAAAACACAATGAGTTAAAACTTTACAATTTCTTGTCTGGACTTTCAAATCTACTCAACCTTTTATTACAGTTATTACACCATCACATAGCATCTGGACCATCCCAGATATTAAGATTTCTCCTCAAATTTTTACCATATTCATGTTCTTGTACATTTGATTCTATGCTCTTGAAACACATCTACTTCGCAAAATAATTTTAATAGCATATGACTTGTTTCTGTTGTTTTTTACATATAATCTGTGGAAAATACATGAAGTGTATATTATTCAGTTTTTAACAGAAATTCTTTGCATAATTTGATCATAAAATTATGAGCTAATACTTACTCTTATATTTAAGAGAGGTGGAGAGTAAATCAAATGATAGCTAAACCATCTCCACTGTAGAGCTTGCTCTTCTTGCACCAACTCCAACAGCTACTGGGCACAGAGATCCAGAACCTTGCCAGTCATTGAAGGGATTTAGGATCAATTAGGCTGAGCCAAGTTCAGTTTAATAGTTAGTATTCCAGAAGTCCATGTTTCACGTTACCACCAGTAAACACATAGGAAGCCTTGCAATGCCTCTATACAAAATTACCTCATTTCTCATTTCCCTTAAAAACTCTACCAAAAGAACAAGTCATGGCTATCTCTATAGCTACATAGGAAATGAAATAAAAGCTTGTTGCTTTTGTGTGCTCATTTAGGTAAAATATGTTTAGTCTCACAAATCATTTATTAATGGGCTGGTAATTTTTATTTAGTTGACATTATATGTGTGTGTAAATATATATAATATCATTGCATTAGTTTCTATTTAAAATTATGAATATTTATTTGTTGTCATCATTACTATTTCTAAGGGATCAGTTCTTTCACAGTTCCATACATGCATTTAACAATTCTGGCCACACTTGTTCCCCAAATTTTCATATCCTCCTATACCATTTCCAAGCTACCTTCTCCTCTCAAGTGTCCATGCCAGCTCTTTTCTTTTTGTTTTGCTTTTGACTTCTTATATTTTACCAGAGCCATCTCATGGACAAGGGTGTGGAGCTGTCCACTGAAGATTAGTGACAGTGGTTATAAAAAGAGGACAATGTTTTCTGCATTCAGGGCAGACAATCAATCATTGTCAAAAACTCCCCCTTGATGGTACATGGAGAAGAATGTCAAAGAAAACAATTCACCAGATCCTAGAGAAAGTCATATTTATTTGCCTACCAAATCAAGGGGTCTCTGTTCAGAGTCCAAATTTTGTGTGACAGTCTTTAAAATGGCACTGCTAAAACTTCCTTATTAAGATTTTTTATTTATGTGTTTATTATTTTACATCATGCACTACTTCAAACTCAGTTATCAAGCCTCTCAGATTCATACCTACTCTTATGATCTCCCCATTTACAAAAATGCCTGCCTGTTCATGCTGCTCATTTACTTTAGCATAATTAAACTGCCTGTGGCCAGACCCTTAAAGAAAACAAGTCTTTCCTCACCCACACACCTGCCAGAGGCCATCAATGCAGAAGTGAGGCACTGTGTCATTTAGCTATGTTCTAGCCTTGAGCTCTTGTGTACAATGACATCTCTCTCTGATTTTTTAATGTCCACTAATGAGTGAGTACATCCCCTGCTTCTTTTTCTGGAATTGTAATATGTCACATAGGGAGGATATTCTCCAAATGTATCCATTTCCCTGAAAATTTTAGGATATCATTTTTTTCTTACTGCTGAGTAGTATTCCATTGTGTAGATGTACCACAGTTTGTTAATCCATTCTTCAGTTGAGGGGCACCTCGGATGTTTCCAGGTTCTTGCTATTACGAATAATGCTGCTATGAGCATAGTTGAGCTAATGCTTTTGGGGTGAGAATGTGTGTCTTTAGGGTATATGCCTAAAAGTAGTAGTATTGCTGGATACTGGGGAGAGCGATTCCCAGCTTTTTGAGAAACCGTGGTACTACACTGCTTATTAAGATCTTTTATGAAGACATTTTTCTTCACACCTAGGTAGTAACCACCTAGGTCTTATCAAGTAGCAAGACTATTTTTTTTAAAGATATTTCATTAAGAGAATATTATGTCCCCTTGAATTACATTTTGTTTGTCTGTCCCTTGCCTAGTGCCAGCCATATTCTCTTTCTTTTGTTCTTGTCTCTTTTACTTTTCCTCTAGAGGACAAACCAATAATCCAGTCTCTCTTTCAAGAAACTAGACAAATCTAAATCAAGCAGAAGAAAAGAAATAGGGAGAATTGGGATAAATGAAATTGAAATTTAAAAAGAATGCATAAAATCACCAAAATCAAAGATGGACACAAGCTTACTGAGCCAGGACTTAGAAAACAAAAATCAGCACACAACCTGAGGACTGTATTTTGACAACTATTTTGTGCCTTTCCTTTTTCCATGTTCACCAAACAGAAAAATTATAACTACCTATATTTATAAATTTAGGGTATCATTAACTCTTCTGTAATTATTGTTATCACAAGCAGGACAGTAGTTTATCTCCTATATCTCATGCTCATTACTATGTGCTGTTACAAAATAATATGCATGAAAGCAAAAACTACACTTGTTTTGGAGTATTATGAAAATGTTATTAATTTTTAAAAATGAGAATATGTAAGTTGCAGGCACATTTTTAAATCATAGATAAGTTACTTTATTTATAATATTCTAATTTTAGTGTATGAACTCAACTGCATGTTGTGATTTGATATGTATTTGATATTGTATGGCTTTCTTATTATAGAAGAAATTCTGTTTAATTGTGTACCCTAATGGTGTTACTGATTGCTAGAAATAACAGTCTTCCAGACATGTTTGCAAGTTTAAATTTGCTATAAAACTGTAACTTGTGAGAGTTGACAAACAGAAGTGTGTGTATGAAAACAATGAATTTCAAACAAACTTTGTATGGGAATGTATTCCATAACCATGATTCTTAGAGATAGTGGCCTCTAGAGATAAAAGATTATCTTGACTTTCTGTGCCACTCATGGATTCACTGCATTTCTTCCTATCTATTATTAAAGGCTGTCCTTGAATCTCTGGCTCCAAAGGGAAGTAGAAATTGACTTTTTATAGTAGAAATGGACACTGTCTGTCACTGAAATGGTATATTGACCAAAATGATTTTTCTTTTAAGTTTTCACTTTTAGTAGTGAATTAAACAGTAAGAGTTTTAAATGCTTCCACAGTAACCTAAGTCTTCTCTTCTCAGAATATTGCCAATACAGTGGTAACCTAATTTCTTTATAAATATTTAGTTTATCCTTAGCAACTGCTGGGTTCTACCAGTAACTACAGTTTTATCTTAAAATAGAAAAAGCCATTTTGAGGCACAAACAAAGACATTGCTTTATTTAATACTGGTATAGCTTGTATCTTTTCTTGAAGCACTTTGCCACAGCTGGAAAATACAGCTGCTTTCTTGTTCCATACACTGAAAACAAAATAAGTGGTAGAAAGTGAATTATAAAATAAAAATAGTTTATTCAGTATTTAGACTTGAATTTCTTCAAGTTGGAAGCATATGATTCTCAGAAAATAAATATATAGTTTAAATTAACATATACTAATAATGATATTGTTTTCTAATCATGTGGCAATAAAATTTGAAATTTGTTAGTCAGTAAATACAAAGAATTGTTATTTAAGTTTTCTTTTTTAAAAAAACTGAACTTGTGAACTTTGGAATTTTTTATGTAGTCATTTGTAAGAAATGACCATATATAAGACTTGTTTAGAATTTTATTAAATACTTAAAGTTCGTATTAATAATGTGAATGTGGAAAATGTAGAACATGATTATTTCTGTTGCTGTAATAAGATGTTTAAGAGTACAGCAAAATGACTTAGATGAACTATTTTTTCATCAGTACAAACCTAAACTCCTGTATTTTGTGTGTGAACTCTAATGCTGTCTTGACTGTTTGCAAAGGTTCAGCACTTTTATTTAAGTTATGTTCAAGCTCAGGTGAAGTTCATGAGCATAATGACTATATCTAATTTCTTCCTTTTCCATATATGGCAGAATAATAGGCCAATTATATCCTGCCTCCTTGCATGATTACCTGAAGACAGACAAACTTATATGAAATAATTCTCAGACACTGAACAAAAATAGTTTCAGCCAGTGAAAAGAAATTTAAAGTAAATTTGAGAAAAGAAAATTAAAGTAAGCCCTACAGGCACCCCAATTATCTGCTCACCCTTCCTTTCTGCCTTGTTTTCTCTCTCTCTCTCTCTCTCTCTCTCTCTCTCTCTCTCTCTCTCTCTCTCTCTCTCTCTCTTTCTCTCTCTCAGAAAGCATATCATTAAGCAGTTCTGAGCTGTCCAGAAACTTTTTACGTAAAAAAAAATGGCTTCTAACTCACAGAGATCTACTTGTTTCTGTCTTCCACATTCTGGGATTAAAGGTGTGGACTATAATCTCCAGAAAGAAACAAATTTCTTACCCTAGCACAAGAAGCTGACCAAACAAAACTGCAACAACCCACAACTGAGCTCAGAAAACTGAGGCTAGACCCTGACAAGATGACAAGAAAAGGTTAGAAAGAGAGAGAGAGAGAGAGAGAGAGAGAGAGAGAGAGAGAGAGAGAACAGAATCTGAAGATATGTAGAGAGATCTTGTACTCTAGAAACTCCAATTAGGTACTGATTGGTGCAGGGATGTGGATGCATAAAAGGAAAGCACTGGAGACCAGGAAAAAAAGCTCCCAGGAAACACTAAGATAAATCATTTACAAAAGATATACCAAAAAGCCTTCTAGCATATAGAATTTATAGTGCACAAAATAATCATCAGACTCCTCAGAAAGTCATTGCTTTGTAAAGGACATTTTTGTCTTGTACTATAATTGCAAGAAACTTTACTATCAAATTTTAATAACATATCTATTACAAATAACTCCCAAACTAGGTCTTATGTCACTTAAAATAGTAAAATACAATCTTGATATCATTCTTCTACAGGTCACAATATCTGATGGCTAGTCAAAACCTGCAGACAATTAGGGAATGGGACCATATGGTGTGTGATCAAGAGAAAAAAATGAATTGAAAGAAACCAGGAAGTACAGTGGCCAAAGGTACCTGATTCCAAGCCTGATAACCTGAGGTTGATCTTCAGCACTCAACTAATGTAAAAGAGAGATGTGACCTCTGTAAGTTGTCTTCAGGACACACAGGTGCTCATACGGACAACCCAAACATACCCACACCTATCCACACATACACACAAATGTTTTAAAAGAGATTAGTAGTTTAAAACAGTAGAAGTAATTATTAATTATCATAGTTAGAAAAAGTCAAGATGTATGATAGAGATAAAAATGAATTATTGAAAAGAAACTTTGTGACCCCTACAATATAGCAATAGATACTGTTTGTTTAAATTACAGACTTTCCTAAATGATCGTAGTGAACCAATGTCTTGGGTTGATAAACTATATCAAATAGTTTTTTCAAAGTATAAATAGAACTCCCTAAAGAGGGAAAGAAAAATTTAAAAATAAGGACCACTTCCCATTGTTATTTAAAGTAATAAACTCCTGTACAAATAATATGCTCACTCAGCCAAAAATTCAAAGTATAAAATAAAGTAACAGATAGGATCTCTTTCTGAATGGAAAAAGGGGGATCTAATATAAAAATCATAGGAAAAGGGTAGATTATTGAATCTAATTTTAAACTAAAATAGCTACTAGCCTTCAATATTTCTCATTGGTATGAATTTTTGTATATTGATACAAATTTAAGGTTATTTTTGTTTTAACATACTGTATATATGTTTCTACTTTTATATAAGATATTGTACCTATACAGCTCACTATAAAATGTAATGGATCCAGGAATACTATTGGGAATATACCCTAAAGACACACATTCACATCCCAAAAGTATTAGCTCAACTATGTTCATAACAGCATTATTTGTAATTGCAAGAACCTGGAAACAACCTAGATGCCCCTCAACTGAGGAATGAATTAAGAAGCTGTGGTACATCTACATAATAGGGTATTACTCTGCAGTAAGAAAAAAGTGATATACTAAAATTTGCAGGCAAATGGATGAATTTGGAGAACATCCTCCTGAGCGAGGTCTCACAAACCCAGAAGGAAAAGCAGAAGATGTACTCACTCATTAGTGGACTTTAAGCAAAAACATTCTTTTTCACTGAATGATGATGGGTAAATAAAGTGATTAAAAACATACACACACACACACACACACACACACACACACACACACACACACCAAAACAAAACAAAACAAAGCATAAAACAAAATTTCTGGTTTGTCTGTAGAAGGATTGTTTAGCAGAAATTTGTGGTGGCCATAGTGTATCCGTGGGCATTATCTTTGACCTACTGTGCTTTCTTTATCTGTAGCTGAGCCTAACCTGGCTTGAGAAGCTTTAGATTTTCTTTTTTATATTTCAAGTAAGTATTTTAGAGAAAAGCGTTTTTTACTGTATGGACTTTTTTAGTTATCTATTCTGAATGTTTTGCTTTTTTTTTTTTTTGTTTGAGGAGGAAAGAGTTTATTTTAGCTTACACATCTGAGATTTCATCATAATACACATTGTGGTGATATGTTACATATTTAATAAAACCTGGAATATCAAGAGATTAACCCACAGTCAAAATCTCGGCAGACATAGCTCCGGGAATTCTGGATCTCTTTGAGTACAAGGCCAAACAGCTGGGATTCAATGGCACACACCTTTAATCCCAGCTCAGGAAAAGCTGGGAATGGTGACCTATGCCTTTAATTCCATAGTTCCAGAGACAGAGCTTTTTCTGTGTTTCTGTGAGTTTAAGGCTGACTACCAAATAGAGTATCTCATGCCTTTAATCTTAACCTGGATGAGATGCAGCTGGGTAAGCAGGGTTTTTTTTTTTTTTTTTTTTTTTCCTTCTTTATTTTGTATTTATCAAAAAAAAAACACAGTAGAAAGAATTTAAAATGTGGAAGAGTTAACAATAACTATACAGAGGATAAGAATGATAAGCATGGCTTATTAAGGGTGGAAATACAAATAAGATTGCTACACATATATTTTCTTTGTGTTCAGCTTTCCCTCTGAATTTTTTTTTTCCATCCCTGTATATCCTTATTCAAGGTCTCTTCCCCGTCCCAATACATCTGGTCATTTTTCTTCTCTGCGACTCCCCATCCCCTCCCTGGGCAGGGAGCAGACAGTCCTATGGTCCCACTGACCCAATAATGCTTAGATCAGTCTCCACTTCTGGCCAAATCCAGTTCTTTCCCCCACCCCTCAAGAGTGAGTCAGCTGTTCCTATAGTTGGACTGGAGTTTGAAGGGTCAGTCCAGGGTGTTTCTGATCCCAAGCTGTTCCATGGTTGTGGTTTGCCGCTTGGGCATGTTTGGCTTTTTTTCTTGTTTTTTTGTTTAGAGACCACTAGTGAGAGAGTATATCCCCTGCTTATCTCTCTGAGTTTGTGAGACTTCGCTCAGGAGGATATTCTCCAAATCCATCCATTTGCCTGTGAATTTTAGGATATCATTTTTCCTTAATGCTGCGTAGTATTCCATTGTGTAGATGTACCACAGTTTGTTAATCTATTCTTCAGTTGAGGGACATCTAGGTTGTTTCCAGGTTCTTGCTATTACAAATAATGCTGCTATGAACATAGTTGAGCTAATACCTTTGGAGTGTGAATGTGCCTCTTTAGGGTATATACCCAGAAGTGGTATTGCTGGGTTTTGGGGAGATTGATTCTCAATTTTCTGAGAAACCTCCATATTGTATTCCAAAGTGGCTGAACAAGCTTACACTCCCACCAACAATAGAGGAGTGTTCCCCTTGCTCCGCATCCTCTCCAGCATAAGCTGTCATCTGTACCTTTTATCTTAACCAATCTAACAGGTGTTAGGTGGTATCTCAAAGTTGTTTTGATTTGCATTTCTCTGATGGCTAAAGATGAAGAGCACTTTTTCAGGTGCCTTTCAGCCATTCGTAGTTCCTCTGCTGAGAATTCCCTTTTTAGA
>PVIH01027516.1:0-16826 GCA_004025045.1 Sigmodon hispidus | reverse complement strand
CTGTCAGTCAGTCTCCTCACCTGTCAGTCATCCACATGGGGCTTGTCAGTCAGTCTCCTCACCTGTCAGTCATCCACGTGGTGTCTGTCAGTCAGTCTCCTCACCTGTCAGTCATCCACATGGGGCTTGTCAGTCAGTCTCCTCACTTGTCAGTCATCCACATGGTCCCTGTCAGTCAGTCTCCTCACCTGTCAGTCATCCACGTGGTGCCTGTCAGTCAGTCTCCTCACCTGTCAGTCATCCACATGGGGCTTGTCAGTCAGTCTCCTCACCTGTCAGTCATCCACATGGTCCCTGTCAGTCAGTCTCCTCACCTGTCATCCACATGGTCCCTGTCAGTCAGTTTCCTCACCTGTCATCCACATGGTACCTGTCAGTCAGTCTCCTCACCTGTCATCCACGTGGTGCCTGCTGTCCCCAGATGGCTCTAAAATGACTAGGTACAGAAGAGAAATGTGGAGCGGCATCTGATTACTTGTTGGAACTCCAGTTGGGGCAGAGGCTGACATGAGTGTGTTGGCACAGATTTCTAGAAGGTTCTCCCACAGCGGCTTACAGAGTGCTCTGCTGATTGTGGTAGTGGACAGTGTACAAGGATTTGGATGTCAGGTTCTGCCCTTGTCTCTGTCTTCCCCATGTGGGGTCCCTGAGGAGCCTGTGGGAAAGGAGCTCTGGTTAAGTAGTTCTTCAAGACAGTGACCATTGCCTGGGGAGATGGCTCAGTGGTAAAAAAAAAAAAAAAAAAAGAGCACTTGTCCTACAGCCATGAAGACCTAAGTTCAAATCCCTAGTACCCCTGTAAAAAGCTGGGGACAGCTGTATATGCCTGTAGCCTCAGCATCGAGAAACAGAAGGATCCTGAGGGCTTGCTGTCCAGCCCAGCCAAATCAGTGAGCTTCCAACTAAGTGAGGGGCTGTCTTAAGGCAAAAAGGTAGTGATGGGAGAAAGACATCACAACTGATGCCCTGCTGTGGCCTTTGCATGCTAAGGAAGTGTACATCCATAGTCTCAGGTTCACACATACACACACACACACACACACACAGAGAGAGAGAGAGAGAGAGAGAGAGAGAGAGAGAGAGAGAGAGAGAGAGAGAGAGAGAGAGAATATGGTGTGGTGTGGTGACCCTATTTGTAAATCCAGATCCCTGTCTTCATCTGGCTTTGCCAGCCTCCAGATGCTCTGTGGCTTTCGTGGGTGTGGGGCTGAGGCCTGGGCTGAGCAGGCAGCATTTTCTAATGGTGCCATGAATGAGGCTCTGAGCTGACTTGGGTGGCACCAGCTTTCTCAACAACTTTTATTAACTGGACAGTGGAGGTTGGGTGGCTCAGTGGGAGTGATGACTTCTCAGGGGTTCTCCTGGGACAATCGTGGATGTATGCATGTCACAGATGCTTACTTTGAGCCCCTGGCAGACCCTACCGTGCTTATGTCTACGTATTGGCTCAGGTAGGATCACTATCTCTCTATTGCTGAGGAAATCAGTAGAGCTTGGAGGGACTTCCCCGTGGAGCACCTTATCTGGAACAGCATGCTGGGCCAGGGCCTCACCCCAGCTGGCAAGCACCCTGTCCACGCAGCACCCCAGTCCTTCAGCTGTCCTTGTCTGTGTTTACAGAGGAGGATGTGGGAGCTCTCTGGAGTCTGTACCCTCTCTGATGATGCCAGGTCCTCACCAGGTCCCTGCAAAGATTAAACGCTAACACGGCACGGTACAGGAGCATGCAGAATGCCTCCAGATGCCTTGCTGTGTTCTTCAGTTTCCCTCCATGGCATTCTGTGAGGATTAAGCTACCAAAGCTGGCTGTCACATAGATGCTCAGAGTGTTCTCTCCACCCTCCACTGGGATGCAGGTGATCCAGAGGTGATGCAGATGTGAGGCCTGTACTAAGGTTGTGCTCTGAGGTTCACTTGTTCCAAAATGGTATTGTGACACTGCCATCACCATCTCAGACCCAGATAAGAACCCTACTTCAGGAGGTCAGGGGACATGCAGCCTCAACTTGAGGATGCTGAATTTGGAATCTTGCCTATAGGGAACCTTGACTCTAGGTGATGTTCACGTCCACTGTGTAGGGTAGGAAGACATTGTGAGCATATACACATGGGCATAAACACACATAGAAATGGTGTGTTTGCTTGTAACCACACATATGCACACATGCACCTCTACCTGCACAGACACGTGTCTGCACATATGAATGTTTTCTTTATAACCATGTACATATGTATGCATGTACATGTTTCTTACCCCCTGCTTTGTTGGTATGGAGCTTGAGCCTGGGATCTGTTGTGTGGTTAGCAGGTGCGGTGTCACTGGGCTCTGTCCCCAGCCCTCATTTTTCTTATTGTACACAGGAAACCATGAAGGATGGCAGCGTGCCCATCCTTCCAAACTGGTGGAGGCTGCTGAACCCTGTCTTCCAGATGCCCTGTGTCTGCATTTGCCTTCCTGGGCTTAGTGCCTGGCTCTCTGCTTTACTCCACTTTGAAATGTATGTAGAAGGATAGATGCCTCTTGGCGTTTCTAAGTAGGACTTGGAGGCACAGAGAGGTTAGGTAACGTGCCTAAGGTTACACAGGAAGTGGGTAAACCACAAGCTGAACCCTGGGTGGTCTAGCTCAGAAGCCTGGAGCCAAACTTCTTAGGTCACAAAGAAGAAATAGAAATCTGTAAAGCCCAGAGATCATCTTCTAGGACTTCAGTATTTGAAAAGTTCAGTAAAGAAACTAGTCCATTCCAATTATACTTGGTCCTTGCCAGGATGCTCAGGTACAGGCTGGGTGGAGGCTGCTGCCCGCTGATTCCTCCTTCCTTTTCTGCCTATATTGTGTGACCTGGACAGAGGCTGCTCCCAAATGTAGGTGGGTGTCTTAGTTTGGTTTATTCTGCTGAGATAAAACACCGTCCCGAACCAGCCATGCATGTGGGTGTGTGTGTGGGATTATCTCGTTTCACAGACTACAGTCCATCATTGATGGAACTGAGGGCAGAAGCCGGAGGGAGTCTCTGAAGCGGAGGCCATGAAGCAGCTCTGCTGACTATCTTGTTCCCTGTAGCTGCTCAGCTGCTGTCTTATATAACTCAAGACCACCTTCACAGTGGTGGCAGCACCCACAGTGAGCTGGGCCCTCCCACATAAATCGTTAATCAGGAAATTCCCCATAGACAAACATGGCCGGGGCTACTCTGATGGAGGCATTTTCCCAAGAGTCCCTTTTCCAGGTTTGTCCAGGTTTGCAGCAAGCTGATAAACATCATAAAGCATAGGGGGGCAATGCTGAGCCTCAGAGCCTTCAGGCTCCCAAGTTTAGGTGGCAGGATACTCCCAGGGTGTCTAGGCCTGGGAAAAGAACACAGGGACTCTACACAGCCTGTACTTGGCTCTGAAATTTCCACCTCCCCAATGGTATACTGTCCCATGGTATTCACAGACCTGCGCCTCAACACATGTGGGACTTGCTTATAATGATCTCAGCCCACTGTGGTGTGATGAGGAGAGTCAGGCCTCTGTGGCCTCAGTTTCTCCAACAGCTAGTTGGAGAGAATGAGCCTAGGGTCATCCAGGGCTAAGCACAGGCCATTCTGGTTCTTGTGGGGAAGCTCTGCATGGCCATGGTGACAATCTCAGTACTGAGGGACTGCATAAGACCTCTAGCGCCTCCCCTTCAACCTGGGTGGCATGCCACCCGATGAAGGCCACATTGGAAACCTGTACCAGAAACACTCAGGATAAACAGCTTCTGCCTGTTCCCAAGCTGAGCCATGTCAACTAGGCCATCCCTATATACCTGCTCTACCACATGTCCACTCATCTCTCCTTTGTCCATGAGAAAATGACACAGGGTTATCAGAGGGTGGTGTGTGGGTGCTATGTAGCAACTCACCATTGTGCAGGGCCAGGGACTGATTTCTTGGCAGCTTTTGCTACTTAGCCAGTATTGATTAGGTCCTGGGCATGTCCCCAGCCTTATGCTGGAGGCTTCATAACAGTTGGTGGGGCTCAGGCATTCCCTGAGAACATGATCTAGGTTCAGGCTGCCGAGGCAGCACATGGTCCCCAAGTGCCCATGTGCATATCAGAGTCTGAGATGTTTCTTTCTGGGGGAGAGGTCTTCATATCATGAAGACAAATACGATCCCCACTTGCCTTTCCAAATAAAGTTTTATCAGCACACAGTGATGCTCCCTCGACCAAATAACATCTATTATAGCTTTGGTACCATTATGGTGGAGGTGAGTCCTGTTGACAGAGGCAGTGTGGCCTTCAGAGCCTGAAGGTTGTCTGAACTTGTCCTCAGCAGAAGGTGGGGGGGAGGGAAGAGACAGGGAGACAGAGACAGAGAATGAATCAAGCAGACCTTCACTTCTGATGGAGGGAGATGTACAATCTACAGACCGTCAAGAGGATAAAAAAAAGAAAGAAAAGAAAAAAAGAAGAAAGATGTGTGGGAGGGGTGGCCATGGGGTTGTGAGGATGATGCTTGGCAACTTCCTGCCAAGGTGACATTTAGGTAGAACTGGAGAGTGGGGAGGGAGGAATCGGCACCATTATCTTGAAAAGTAAAGCGCCAACACAAAGTCTCTGAGGGCATGGCTTGCTTGTGTCCACCTTGGACATCAGAAAAGAGGTAGGAGAGCCTCTTACCTGCCTCTGGGGCTGACTTGGGACTTTGCTTTCCATGTGAATTTGGCTGTAACATTTCGGAGATTTTTACGACACCAGAAGAGCAAGGTGCCAGCAGCCCAACAAACTCCACTTGCGTGCCTGTGCCATTGGATTTATAATTGCACGGTAGTTCGTTGTCACACTGGAGTCATGCCTATTTGTGAACTGGCTAGACAGTGCTCTTCTTGCTGGTGCCTCCTGGACACATGGAGAAAGGTATTTTGGTTGGTACAAAGGTGGATACAGGCCAGCAGTGATCGATTGTGTTGTACAATTACTTAAGAGGCACAAAATAGTTGTGTTTAATGTGTATAGATGAGAGACCCAGTCCCTCGGCCTTTGCTCAGCTGTGGTACAACTTCATGTCACCACCCCAGCAGCAGGCATTAGATACAGAGACAAAGACACATGCCGCGTTCCTTGTCTGCGCCATTCAGTAGCTGCCTCATCTGCTCCCTCTGTCAGCGGCCACCCTTTCCCCTGTCAACCTCTGTGTCTCTGTTTGTGTATTACTTCTTTACAGTCTGGCCCTTCCCCGTACCCATCCATCCTGCTCCTACCCACTCTCCACCCACATCTCTCCACCTGTCACGTAGTAGGCATTAAGTCTGCAGTGTGGACCACAGACAGAGTAGGGGTCTCCATTGTTTCTTTGGGGCCCTGGAGAGCCCCACTTGCCTCGGCCTCTCAGATGCACCATGCCCCGGGTGTCGGGCGATGGGCATGCGAGGTTGGCTGCCCCTTGGTGTCTTTCCTGTGCTGAAGGAAGCAGAGGAAGGAAGCAGTGATGATTCACAGAGGGCACTTCAGGTCACCAGGCTGTACCCAGGCTTTTCAGGGCCCTCGTCTCTGAGGCCAGTGTGCCTTGGGCTGGCCAGAGGGGAACAGAAGCTGTGACTTCATGGAGTAAGCACTAGTTAGTTTTATAAGATGAAGAAGATGGAAGAATACCTTCTTTTTCACTTTCCTTTTTTAATCGAGAAGTATGCCGTGGGTGTTCCCTTGCGGTTCAGAGTCAAAGAGAGCATTGTCTTTGAGCTCTGAGTTCCCCTGGGGCTTCGATGTTGCGTGTGGCTAACTTTAACTTTGAACTAATTCTTTTAGGGCTGGGCTCGGGTTGGGGTCCCAAGCCTGGCTCTGAACAAGGGAGCAGGCTTGTTCATTGTGCCAAGGGGGCAGGCTGCCCCATCTCATCTCTCCTTCCTGTTCTGAGGCACCCTCTCCTCCCCACACCCCTCCTTTCTTCTGTGAGCACAGACAGAATGAAGCTGATCATAGTAACTGTCCATAGGGAACATGACTGTGAGCCAGTGAGCAGGGTCCAAGAAGAAGGGCGAGGGCCAGGTCAGGGATTTTCAGCAGGAATCTCGGAGAGGAAACGTTATAGCCTTGTATTGTGCTGGCATAGTGCACTCAACTCTAATCTAGTATATTGGAGGTTGAGGCAGGAGGATTGCTGTGGGTTTGAGGCCAGCCTGAACTACAGAGTGTATTTCAAAAAAAAAAAAAAGAGGAAAAGAGAGAGAGAGAGAGAGAGAGAGAGAGAGAGAGAGAGAGAGAGAGAGAGAGAGAGAGAGAAATATCTGAATGCCCCAAAGCATGCACACAACCTTTTGGCTGTGGCCTTGGTCTCTGTTGTGTTTTCTGTTTGGATCTAGTTTTGGTGGGTTTGTCAGTTTTCTTTTTGAGGGCAGGATGGGCCTGAGTGCCTGACCTTGGACCCTAGGTGTGGGAGTGCTTTGCAGAATGCTGTGTCTTGGGAAGTGCAGCAGCCAAGGAGGATGTTGATATGACTTGTTGAGGACCTGGCTGTGAATCTTGGCTTGGGCAGCTCCTGTTCCCTGTCAGAGCTGGACTAGAGTGATATTTCTCAGTGGAAGACTCTTCATCCTGTCTCAGACTCTAGATGGCAGAGGACAGCGATGTCACCCTCCCTGCACGCTGTGACCTTCTCATCTCAGGCCAAATTGGGGCAGCAACCTTCATTTAGTCAGACAAGCATTTACCAATGGTCAACTGCATGCAGGCCACTTGAGGAAGAAAGGGGGGTGAATGAGGTCACATGGGTAGTTTAGTGAAGGAGTCAGCAGCAGAGGGGATGCTCCTGGGAGCTGATTTCCACTGCCAAGAAAAAGAAAAAATCCCCAAAGTGGGCACACAGAAGGAGCCAGAGTCTTGACAAAGCCTAGACTTGCCTTTGATGGTTGGATTGCTCACTGACTCTTTGTGCTGGGTACCTCAGGCAGCTTGCTCAGCTTCTCTGGCCTAGGGTAGAAATGTGGTATGTAGCCCAGGGCTCATCCTGAGGGTGAAGGGAGCAGTGGCCTTGGACTTCTTCTTAGTCAAAATGCCAGGGCCTACAGCAGGGCAGGTGGGTACACTGAGGCACTTGGTGGTTTGGAGGAGTTTAAATGAGCGATGGTTCTGGGGATGAAGACGACTGAGTTCTTGGAGCCCTCTCCAAGAGTGTCCCTGTGTCCACACAGTCTACAAGACAGGGTCTGTGTCATCGCCATACTCACAGTCTAGTGATGTGTCTGGTGTCTCCTAGCTTTATAAATCTCACAACTGAGGTGTAGATCAGACCTGGCAGTGCCAGCAGCCAGATGGGGCGTGCCGAGTCCACTCTGTGCTAACCTCCTACCATCCTGCACAGTCAGGATTCTTGTGTGGGGGTTGGGGCTGAGGTTAGCATAGGTCACAAAATGGTACGTGAGGAGTACTGTCATGCCTTGGACACTCCTTCTCCTGGAGAAGCAACCTGGACAGCCTTCTGGTTGGTGGTGGCCTTGTGCCTGGTGACCATTGCTCTGCATAGCCTGGGCTGTGGCTGTGGCAGTGGGGCATCTTCACAGAATAAAGAGGTGCTGGAGCGGTGAGAAGCCTTTTACCCTGAGAGGACAAGAGAAATACCTCTTGTCCCCATCTGCAAAGTCAGTCATGTTTCCTGACTCATTCCCAGCTTCACGGTTAGTGTCATGACTGATGCCACAGTGGCCCATGTGAAAGGTGTGGTAACGCAGAAGATGGAGACCGTTTAGTGAGCACCTATGGTGTGCTGGCCTTAGTTCTACAGGTCATGTCTACATAGGTGCCCTGAATCCTGGTTGCCCCATGAGCAGAACACTATGCTTCTCCTCATCTGGCTCATGTGTGACACACAGCCCGAGCATCCTGCCCAGGTCTGCAGTCTGTGCCTGTTTTGCAGTTGAAATATGCATATGGGGTGGACTATGCTCCCATTAGGTTCTCTCTGGTCCAAGGTGATAAGGCTGGGCACAGATGAAGTCAATGACTTTCGAGAAATCAAGTGAGTTACCAGAGGTCCATCAATTCACACCCCGAATGACCAGAATGCCAGGCTGTAAACTTTAGCACGGATGCTGTGGTGCCGTGCGTGCTCACAGTGTGGAGGATGGGGATGGGGGGGTGGGATGGGGGGGGACATGAAAGGCGCTCCCTGGCCTTGACAGGCGGCTGACAGTGCGGATGCCACTTGGAGGCAGTTAAAAGCAAGCCTCCTAAGGAAGCTGCTTGCCCTCCGGCCAGGCGCTTCCTCCCTGGGTTGCGTGATTTTAGTGAGTTTAAAGTTCTTCCAAGTGCCTGGCCCAGCCCTTGGGCTCTGGGTGCCACTGGAGGTAGCGGTGCCTTTGAAACCCTCCGCTACCACAGCCCCTTATCTTGGCCAGTGGCTGGTTCCTAGCCGGAAAAGGGAAAAGGGAAACTCGAGGAGAGGAAAGCTCTGTGCTAGGCTTTGTGTTTGGTTCTCATTAACAGGGTCGGCCTGGTTCTTCTGTTGTTTGTTTTCCCACTTTTCAGCGAGAAGGGTGATGGATGACTGTGTCTCCGGCGCCTGCCACATGCCAGGGCTCACTCACGCACACTCATTCTCTCATGGTCCCATGCTCAGGGCTGTGGACTGATCCGCCGTTCTCTGTCTGCACCTGGGAAGTTAGAGCCGTACCTGGGCTCCTGGCAGTGTGAACTATAAGGAGCCCGGCTCTGGTGGCTTGGTAAACAATAGCCACCTTTCTGTTCTTTTCAGACTGGGTCTTTCGCTATTCTTAAACTTGCAGCAATCCTCCTGTCTCAGCTCTTCCCCTCAGTACTGAGATTGCAGATATGAGTCACCGTGTCTGGCTTATGTTTGCTTCCCCCCCCCCCCCCGCCAAGTGCTCACAGCATGGTGGTGGGTACAGGAGTTAGGAAGACCAGTAACAGTAATGTGGCAGATGGAGAAGGGGTCATGTAATAGCACGTCCATCCCACATGTTCTGTGAGGAGGTGTTAGGAGGCTGTGTGAGCATCGATTTGGTTGTGTCCACTGACTGGGTATGTCTGGGTTCCCTTCTTGTTTCTCCATCTCTGTACTGGAGAGGCAATCTCTGTCTACTGAGGAATGGTGCAATCAAAGACTGCATCAATAGCCATGCCCCGCTTCCCGCTCCACAGGCAGGGGAATGGCTTGTAGTTAGAAACAAGCCACCTAGGAGCAGGCAAGTACCTCCACATCTCAGCCCTTCCCCTGCCCCGACACTCAGTGTCCACCCCATGGACGTACCCTGCAGCAAGAAGACCTCAGAGAGACAGGCGTCCAGGAGGAATACCGCACCAGTCTCTGAAAAGAGCATTAGTGGTTCTGTCGGGTGTGTTTCTTCTTCCTCTGGCCCTTCCTCCTGGTCCATAGTGCACCGTGGGTCCCTCTTCTTGCAGCCAAGGCTCTAACTGGTAGAGCCTTCTAGCTCTCTGTACACGTTTGCTGAGCATCCCAGCCTGAGGTGCAAGCCGGCCAAGTTTCTTCACTTTCTTGGTGACAGTGGCTTCCCACGATGTGGCCCTACAACCTCAGACGCACTGAGATGCAACACCTTCTCAGACAGATGTCCATCTTGGCTTTCTACAAACTGGGTAGAGCTGATGCTAGTTCATTCGCCAGTCAACATTTTTATCCATTGCAACCCACGATGCCTTTATCATTGCTTAAAGAAATGCATGTAACTATTTTGCTTCTTATGGGCACATGTGCATATGTACATATGTTTGTGAAAGTGCACACATGTCCCAGCGCATGTACAGAGGTCAGAGCACAGCTTATAGGGGGTGGTTCTCTCCTTCTATTATCTGGATTCTGGGGATTGAACTCAGGTCTTCAGGATTAGCCGCAAGCTCCTTTCCCTGCTGAGCCATCTTGCTGGCCCTGGCACCTCTGTTTTATGGATACTTTTGATTTGTAGCTGGTTATTCTGTTCACCGTAGTGGCAGACGGTTTCTTTTGAAGTAATTTCAATTGAATAATTAATACCCCAGTAAAAGACCATAATGGCTGGAGACTGACATCTGGGAATTGAGGTCCTGACTGTGTGGGTGGATTTTGACCTTGCTGCCAAGGTGACAGTTATTGAATGGGATATGGAGCTAGGCCTGTCTGGTTCAAAGCCTGGCCACTGTCTTTCTAGCTGTGTGATCTTGAGCAAATTGCCTGCCCTCTCTGTGTCTCAGTGGCTTCTCATGTAAATTAATAGTGTTCCTATCAGGGTAGGCGGCCTTGACCAGGCCCTCAGTATGTGACAGGCTGCCCCTGTTATTATGGTTAATTATAGAGTCCACCCCCTGTTGTACATATTTTCCCCCAGCATGGCCCTCCTGTTGGCGAGACATTGCTCAGCAAACATCAGTTGCCTTGAATTTTAAATCATCACAAAGCTGCCAGGCTTGGCACCGTAGGACCAGGAAAAAGCAATTCGGAAACCAGACAGAAAGTAAGCATGGGTTTTATTTCCAGCGAGTGTTACTGTCACCCCCGTGAGGGTTAGACAGCCACCTTCTCCCCACATCCCACGCCGTGGGAAGAGCTCTAGTAAGCAAGTCAGCAAAGGAAACGTGGTTGGTTCCCACTGTGGTTCTGGGCACAGGCATATGATGCTGTTTATGGCAGAGTCCTTCTTGGGGGACTCCCAGGTCTGACTTTTTAGAGGTAGCAGTTTTAAAAAGCCCTTTGTGGGCTTGTGGCTCAGTTGGTAGAGAACTGGTCTAGCATGCTCAAGGCCCTGGGTTCCATACACAGCACTGCAGAGACTAGGGGTGATGTTCCATACACCTGTGACCATAACACTTGGGAGGTAGAGGCAGGAGGATCGGGGTTCAGAGCCATGCTGAGTTACACAGTGAGTTTGAGGCTAGCCTGGGCTATATGAGACCCTTTCTGAAAAATCAAAAGCAAAATGAAATGAAAAGCCCTCTGTGGAGCAGATGTGCACAGGCATTGCTGGTCTGTGTAAAGACTACACTTGGATACATGGGGTGTCTTTAAGTGGAAACCGTCCTCAGCCTGGAGGACATGTTGCCATGGTGATGTGTCTTTCAGCTGGGCTTAGGTTTAGCTGCATCATCCAGAAACTCTAAATAACAGCTGGTTAGATGCTCAAGAAGACATAGCAAGTCAAGAGCTTCAGAGTCCAAAGTACTCTGAAGTTGTCAGGAATCCTGCTAATGCTTACCTCACAGGACCAAAATGACTGCTGTAGCCATAGCCATCACACTTGTATTTCAAGTTCTGGAAGGGAGATAGAGCAGAGGGTTCCGCTCCCAAGCTTGGTCAGCTTCCACTCGGGAGCCCTTGACAAGTCATCATGTGCATCTACTAAGTGTTCATCTAGAGACACAGCCACCATCATCTGCAAAGAAAGGCAAACAGTTTGGGTTCTTAGTTTGGTTGTGGCCACCAGGGTCACACAGAATCCTATTGTCAGGAGCGGAAAAAGAAAGGCAAATAAGAGGAAGTGATGAGATGCACAGCGGGTGATCTTAAAGGGACAGATGACAAGGCCTCTTTTAGACTGAAGTGTTTCCACAGGGTCTATTTGTTAAGCATGCAAAACAAAACAAAACAAAACAAAACAAAACAACAAAAAAAAAACCAACCAAACAAAAAAAACAGGGAAGACCTGGTGATGGATGGCCACTGGGACCTTTGAGAGTCTCCTCTGTGCAGAGTACATCCTGGTCCCCTGCTTTTCCTGCACTGAGTACAGTCTCTTCCTGGCCACAATGGTGCAGCATATTAGTCAAGAAAGAATCAAAACCAAGCTCTGGACACCTCATTTTATAGCCCACAGAGAGAAGGGTTCTTTCCTTTCTGTACCGTGAGGGTAGGGTGCGGCTGGGAACCACAGGATAAAGATTTGAGGCTCTTGAGGTTGGCAGCCTAAGAGCGCATGAGGAGGTGTCTGGGTTGCTTTTCAGTTTTTTTCTTATGAAGAAGGGAAGTGTATGTTTATTGCAGAATTTTAGAAAACACAAGGTGTCATTTTCTCTTGTGGTCCTTTGGAGAGTCTCCTCCAGGGATGTGTTTATTTGGGGAGATATTTGGATGATGACAATAAATCAGACTGGGGTTGGTCCAGGCAGGCATCTTCCAGATAGTAGGCACTATGGATACAAATGTCCTAAAGCAGGAGGAAAGATGTTTTAGAAATAGCCAGGACATACATAAGGCTGCTTTTTGGAGGAATAGAGAAAGGACAGTAGTGGACAGACCTGGAGGGAGGCAACACTAGCAAGGTCTGGAGGGCATGGGATTTGAATTGGATTCTCTATTAACAAGATAGCCATTGGCCAGTTTTAAGCAGGAAATCACATGATCTTGTTCACTTTAAGAAGATTCCTCTGGAGGCTGTGAAGGCATGGGAAGAGGCAGAGATGCTCAGCAGGGCTTGTGCAGCAGGATCAGAAAATGGCAGAATGGCCAATTCAGGGGGAAGATGTGGACAGACTATGGCTGTTGCTCCAGCAGTCTCCTGTGCTTTCCCTACACATTGGCTCTCACTAGGATGGTTTTGTTGCCCAAAGGGCATTTGGTAGCATCTCGAGATATTTTGTTTATCATCGTTGGGGAAGACTCATCGGCACCTAATGTGTCAAGAGCTGTGTGGTACTGCCAAGCTTGGACCTGTGCCCTACAACAGAGGGCGATTGGTCCTCAGTGATGAGGCCTAAAAGTCTTCCCAGGCCCTAAATGAGGTTGTGATAACCTGCTGTCCCCATCTGCCATGGCTTTAATGTGCTCAAAGCTCCATGCTGGACACTGGATCTTCGATGCTGTACTGTTGCAAAATGATGCTTTGATGAAAAGATTCCTCCTTCTGGGATTCATGCAGATCTCTTAGGACTGGGTGAGTTATTTCTCGAGTGGGTTCCTATGGAAAGTTAGCCCTTTCTCTATCTCTCCTGCTCACCTTCTGCCAGGGGTTAGCAACCAGAGATGAGACTTGACAGCCCCTTAGGCATGAACTTCCCAGGCTACAGAGCCCCAAGCATCTCAGCATAAAATGGACCATGGTGCCTTCCACCCTAAAATGCCGTGTGAATCACCCTGCAGTGCAGCGGTCCCTTCCTCTCTCTGCCTGCCTCTGCTGAATGAAGCATCCAGTGAATGAACTGAGCTGCCTCCCCAGGAGCGGTGACTCACACCGGCCAGACCCCAGCCTCCATCCCTGGTGAATGAGCGCCAGGCCACAGGCCCATATAAGAACTAGCTCCTTGTTCCAGGCTGATGCGATCTGTTGATCTTCCAGTGGCCCCGCCTTGCCAGGTCTGCAACACGAGTGTCTCAGCCTGTCTAGCCAGCTCCAGAAAGGAGCTGTGCCTTGTGTGGAGTCCTCCAAAAACCCACCCTTTGCAACCCAAGAAATTGGATCTTAAAAATCCCAAAATAGAGTACAGAAAGTTACACATCACGTCTGCCTCCCCCCACTTCTGTGGCAAAAATGAGTCAGAATTTTTGGTTCAGCTCCAGAGAGACCTGCCTGGTCGTTTGGTGGGAGCAAGGGATGGTGGACAGCTCACTTTAGGGTAAGGAGTGGGGGACTGCCAGCTAGTTCAGCCCTGGCTTGCATTTCACAAGTCGTGCCCTCTGCTGCTCTAGCAGCTTGGGAGGAATCTTCCAGCTTTCATTGCAATGAAAGATGATAGGCTGGCTCTTATGGCTCTCCCAGATGTCTTTGGTGAAGCATTTATGTGGAGTTAGTGGGGGCGGCTATGTCATTGGAATGGGGATACGGAGTTGCCACAGGATCTCCTGCAGGTACTCAGCCCTTCTCATTAGAACATGCTCAGGTAATTGCATGGCGTTCCTTTTGTCTTTTTGGAAGAGGAAGAGATTGAGAAAGGCTCTTGCACAGGTTGGTTTTGAACTCCTGCCTCCAGTTCCCAGAGTGCTGGGATTATGGGTGTGGGTTACCATGTCTGGGTACCCGAAAGCTCTCTTTACTCCTCAGTTTCCCCTCCTTGGATGAGTGCTTCTTCTTGGCATCTCAGAGCCCAGGCAGCCTATGCAGACAGTTCTTCTATGTCAGCCCACACCAGAGACCACCGGAGAGCTGCATTTAAAGGGCACACCCCCCACCTGTCTGGCTTTCTGGTGACGAGGTGGGCCCTGGGCATAACTTGGCTTCCTTTTTCCTCACCACTTCCACCGGGCTGCCAAATTGCTGTCTTTTCAACTCAGGCTCAAGGTTGTAAAGTTCACTTTTCCAGTCGCAAGTTTGACTCCTCTCCTGGCTCCGGGAGTAATTGGCTTGGTATGATACGTCTCTTTCACCGGGAGACACATTCCTGCAGACCAGCCTGAAGAGCGGGGAATTTAGAGAGTCTGCAAACGTGGGGGCTCTCCCAGACGTGAATAAGCCTCTTTTCTCAGGGCTTTGGGAAGATGAGTCACTCCCTGTATTAATCGAGAATAGCTACTGCAGTCTCGGTACATGGCTCCACATAGGATCCATCTGCTCAGTCATTCAGCACTTGCCTAGTGCACATCGACATGTGCCAGTTGCTGCTCAAGGCAGTGGGGCCTGGAGTCGGAGAAGCTTCTATTCCAGGGGAGTGAGTGGATCCATGATTGACAGCTGCCGCCGTCAGGAAAGGACTAAGCTACACGATGCTGACACCCTCTGCTTTAACCAGGCTCCTCAGAGAGGGCCCTGTGCTCTGTCGAGCTTTAACTGGTAACTTGACACAGCTTAGAGTCATCTGAGGCGAGATCTTCCATTGAGGAATTTTCTAGATCAGACTGGACTGTAGGTATATCTGTTGGAGATTACCTTTATGGTTAATGATGTAGAAGTTTCTGCCCGATGTTGGTGGTGCCATTTCTTAGGCAGGTGGTCCTGAACTGTTTAAGGAAGCTAGATGAGCAGAAGCAGGACCGTGAGCCAGCAGGAAACATTCTCTGTGGTTTCTGCTATATTTCCTTGGCTATGAGTGAGTCCCTTGGACAGATGCAATGCTGTGTGAACTAGCGAGCAGGGACCTGCCTTCAGGTTCCTGCCTTGATTTCCTTCGATGGTAGACTATGTAAGCCAATGAATCCTTTCCTCCCCTGGGTTGCTTTTGGTCAGAGTGTTTTATCATAGCCCCAGAAAGGAAGCAACGGTGGATCCTGAAGGATGGAAGAAAGGGGTGGGGATACCATGAGAGGATTTAGAAGGAGAATGCACGGGCTGTGGGAAGAGCATGGATAGAGACCTGCTGAAGGACCTCAGAGGCCGTGTGGCTGGGTTAGGACATGAGCAGCTGAAGCTGGGGATGGCAGCCGAGACTGGCTCCCCACCTCAGCTCACTGCATTGGTATCTGCTTCTGAAATGTAGGAGGACTTGCCTCTTAATTTAGAATATGGAGAGAAACTGACATGGACTGTTTTCAAGCCCACGCAGACCATCTCATTCTCTTTTTCATATTCCTGGCCTGATTCAAAACGGATCCCTTCCTGGAACCACTAGACCCTGGGGTCTCCCAACAGCCTCAGCATGTCCAGAATCTGTAGCACCCATTGTCAAGCGAGGTGGACATGATTCCTGTTCTCACTGTACCCTGAATATGCTGTCACCCCTGCTGGGAACAGGGCAGGTTAGGTACCAACTGTCCAACCAGCCTGGTCCTGCCCATGCTGAGTGAAGTGCATTGTGGGATGCAATGCTAGCTGTGGCCAGGCCAGCTTTTGTTTATGGAAAAGGAAGGGCGAGGGAACACAGCAACCACTGCTCACCACATGCCCCCTCCTGGTCACCTCTGACCTCTGAGGGTGGACATGCTGTGAAGGTACAGACAGGACAGCTAAGCTGCTATCCTTGGGGACAGCCTCCTAGTGAGGGAGGCAAGGAGATGAAATGACCACACCCTACCTTGTGGAGTGAGTGGTGATAGATGTAGATGGGTGGTGGGTGAGGTGACGCCTGGCATGTGGGTAGAGTGCTGAGGGTGTGGTGCCTATGGGGTGAGGTTGAGAGCAGTGAGGGACAGCCCTCCCAGCAGAGGGAGAGGTTACCATGGAGGTCCTGGGTGGGAGTGTGCCTGGCTTGTTCCCAGATCACTATGGCTGTGGGAAAGGGGGATGAGGAAGAGGGTACCACAACTCTGAATCACAATATTGACAACTTAGCCCTCGCCTTACTCTAGCATGTGCATGTATTTGTATATGTGGGGTGTGTGTGTGTGTGTGTGTGTGTGTGTGTGTGTGTGTGGTGTGTGTGTGTGTGTGTAGGCAGGTGAGGACTGAAGCCTGAGGATGAAGTGAAGTGCTGTCTGAGGGTCTTTCATTGGCCCAGAGCATCCCCAGGATCTGCCCATTTCTGCTTCTCCAGCACTCATCACTGAACCTGGATTTTTTGTTAATGGTGAATTCTTGGTATCACCCTCAGGTCCTCATGCTTATATGCAGCCAGTCTGTGGATGTCCTCAGCCTAGGACTTGGCTTTTCAGCGGGGGTAGGATGTCTGCTCTGGAGAGGTCCAAATGGAAGAGCGGTAGGACTCTGGCCAGAGGTGATGGAGGTCATTCTAGCCACCATGGGGCAGCTGAGATGGAGGGAAGGTGGCTGGGCAGCTTCTCTGATTGGAGAACCAGGTGGCTTTTAGGAAACTAAATGGGCCAGATGCTGAGGTGATTCAATGAGAGTGAAGCAGAAGAGGTTTCATGGAAATTATGGTCATGTTCATTAAGTGAGCGAGCAGGGCTTGTTGGGAGGTAGGGGGAAGAGTGCCTGGTCTGTGTGTGTGTGTGTGTATCTGATCTGTCTGTGCCTGGTGTGTGTGTGTGTGTGTGTGTGTGTGTGTGTGTGTGTGCCTGATCTGTCTGTGCCTGGTGTGTGTGTGTGTGTG
>PVIH01027515.1:0-16826 GCA_004025045.1 Sigmodon hispidus | reverse complement strand
CCATTTTAAGAACAGAAAAAAAGTAGCATCACTAATCTCCTGGTTTGTAACTTTGTTTCTTTAAGGATAATAAAAGGGTGAAGGGGTGTGAACTGTGTAACATTGTTTCATTAAAGATAATAAAGGGGTGAAGGGGTGTGAACTGTGTAACATTGTTTCATTAAGGATAATAAATGGGTAAAGGGATGTGATCTGTAACTTTGCTTCTTTAAGGATAATAAAAGGCTGAAGGGATGTGAACTGTGTAACATTGTTTCTTTAAGAATAGTAAGGGGGTACAGGGATGTGAATTGTGATATAAATTAGTGCAAAGATCATTAGTTACCCCAAAGTCCAAGTTAAATTTCATTTTATAAGTAACAGTCATAATCTCTGGTTATAAGTTAATTTTAGAGCTTTTTTTTTTTTTTTTTTCTGCTTCCAACACACAGGCAGACCTCACCCTCTCACCCTGTACAGGCTGCCACATCACTTGTAGTCAATCACGTAGAAAATGAGAGAAAAGTAAAGAGGGGGCGTGGTTTAAATTCTGTCACAAATGAAAAAAGTACACTTCAAATGAGGATCAATGGAGACATGTTTCTGGAGTTTGAAGACTGTACTAACACACAGTGCTTTGGTAATTAATTATAATTAAATACTCATTTTGTGCTTAAAATTGCCTTGTGGATTTGTAGTAATGAGGGTGAGGAAGGCTCTTTTTGTAATTTACTTGATTTACAGAATTCAAAGGATCAGGCTGCTTTGTGCCTTCTAGTTTGTAGGAGCCACCAAAGATGAATATGCCTCAATTATGCTGAAATCTCAGAAGAGCATTATGCCTGAGCCTGTGCTCTCTCTTTCCCACTGGCAGTGCTTTCCTTCCAGCATACAGAATTTTTAAAAAGCAAGAATAGAAATGTATTGTTTTTGCAGGGAAAAAATGCACATTAAAACAAACCTCAGGAAGGAATTCACTGAGACGCTAGACGGAGCTTCTCCCTTCTTTCATCAAGCCACGATATATGAAATGGAGAGTAAAGATTACCCATAGATCATCTTTTTTCTTTACTTTTTTTAAAGTAGAGTAGAATTTCTTATGACACAAATGCATTTCTGCAGAATATGTTTGGACTATTCTGCCTTAATGAACTTTCTATTTTTTTAGCACTTACATTATTGGGAGGAATTATCAAAGGGGATACAAAAGACTGAACTCCACTTCTCCCAGATAAGCTCCCTTTAGAGAGACACCGTGTTCTTTCATACAATCAGGTTATTGTTTTGAGATAATTATTTACAATGAAGTTAAATCTTAAATCCAAGGGCATAGTCAGTGGTTGGCTGACCAGATTTAACCATAGATATGTTGCAGAACTGAGGAAGTCAGTTAGAGAGGGACCAGGAGAGATAAAGAGAGGCTGGGGAGATTTTGAGAGTTTATTGATCATGGGGAAATGTGTACAGTAGGGCCACCTATTGTTCCTCCTATATTTTTTGGACTTATCAGGTTGTTATCTCAATTTCTGACTCCTAATTTTTTTATTAATACTAGGATAATTAATGTAAATGCATTATCCTATCTCAATTCAGGGGATGGGTAGGTTTGGGAAACTGTTACAGTCAGTCACAGCCCTGCTCACTAAGATGCTAACTGTATGATGGTGACTGATACATGGAGAATACTCCTGGGATAAAAAATATCTAGATCTGTAAAAACAGGGTTGGGTAGAGGGAATCCTACCCAGGAGAGGTGTCCTGCTGTGGGAGCTCTAGACTTGTGATAACTTTTCAGTTCCCCTGAACTTGGTTGGATAGGTTGGATCTTTATTTGCTTCTGTACTTACCAATTGGACTGAAGGAAAAGGTCTAACTTTGGTTCAGGTAGTTGCTTTATGATGAAAGCTATGATTTGACCCTAAAAACTGAAGGAACATAGCTTCAACTTTGATTCAGTGTGTGGGTGAAAAAGAACGCTGAAGAATCTTTGAAGTTGTGCTAATGTGATGATGGGTTTGTACCTATAACATAGGCAGTGGGATCAGAAATAGTTTTGCCACCAAAGAATTTAATAAAAATCTTAGATGTTATTGTGGCTATTCTTGTTTATATGTATAGATATCTTGTCATGGAGATTCTGCTCACTTAGCCAATTCATTCATTTGGTTGTTTACTCACTCATTTACCAAGCTATTCAGTGATGATTTTTGAGGACCAGTTCTAGACCATTTTTGCTGCTAGAGATTCAGTTGTTGAGATTTGGTGGGGGCATTTAAAAGATATTCTTAATATATAATTACTGATAATATAGAGCAAAAAATACTGATAGGAATGTTTACTGAAAAAATCAGAGACTTCAGTGTTTGTGGATAAAGTAGACAACAGATTTCTTTGAATTACTCAGCATGGTAAAAAGACATTTGTCTTCAAACATCAAAGTGTGTCTCCTTTTCAGGCTTTGTTTCTCTAAGAAAAAGATGACTGTGAGAAGTCCTTCAGCAGGAAAGCAAATGATGAGTGTGCTCACAGTCCACTTCCATGCACATGCCTGGGGAATAATGGGCAGAGGCAAAAATAAGATCTTAATGTCAGGCTTTCCTAAGCTCTGAAAAGAAAATGCAGTCTCTCTCTCTCTCTCTCTCTCTCTCTCTCTCTCTCTCTCACACACACACACACACACACACACACAACAGGTTTTTACTATGAGCTGTAAATTATCAGCTCTCTAATTAACACTATCTAATCTGTATAAAAGGTTAGATTCAAGTGAGTAGATTCCTATTAGCTGCCAATGGAAGCAGCAGTCTTTTTTTTTTTTTCTGATATAGAAAACTTTAATCAACAGTTGTAGAAACAATACACTCAGACACTAAATATCAGAATTCTTCATCACCACCACCACCACCACCACCAAATGAAATATCCCACTAATGTCAACCATTCCTGGTGGGAGAGGAAAGATTCAGGAAAATGTTTTTCATAAACACATTTTTTTTTTACCCCAAGTCTAGACTCCACACAGAGAAAAGACAAGTGTGTACTCAATGGAATTTATTCAGTCAACTTGGCAGCACAGCTCATCACTATGGAATGGCATCCCCCACTCTCCCCTCCCACTAGATTTGATGAGCAGAGAAAGCAATGTTCTACTGTACACTTCTCAGACAAAACAAGTAAAGTTTAACACGAATGATCTCTATGTTATTACAGTTTAAAACATGTATCAAAAATCACATCTTTCTTGTAAAAGGGGTTGGCACTCCACCAATGGTGGCCCTGTGACATGCCCTGCCTTCATGCAAACCAATGAAGGAGACTGACCGTACAGACTGCCTGCCTTCTCAGTCATATTGACACGGATACATAAGTCTGAAAGGAAACAACCCCAACTACAACTGTCATTCCATTCAAGTATTGAGAGAAATGTGCATGGAAAACTGGGGGAGACAATCTTGACAGATGGGGGTCTTTAATACTTCACATGAACACAGCTAGAAGAGGCTGTTGGATCCTGAATGCCTAATGCCTCTCATAACACTGGTTTGGTGAGCAGGTAGGCAGCCTTGCCAGTTTGCCTCCAGGCACTTCTACAGTGACCACTGGTGGCTTTAAAATGTGTCCTTTCTTAAGCCAGGGATGGACCTATGTGTTGGAGCCAGGAAGTCATTATTGCCGACATGCCCCTAAAGTATTGTGCATATGGTTTCCTGTGTGCTGTTTAGGTGCCTATCCATTTACAATTGCACATATCCAAAGATATAAGGAAATGGTGACATACGAAGCTTAGAGAATCGCCACCCTATCCTGTTTCACATGTATATTATTTCTAGATGTTTCCCAATGCAAATGATTACAGAGCATTAATACAGGCAAGGGCACTAGAAGCTAAATTGTGCTCACGTTCTCTCAGTCAAAGCTAAATGGAGCTAACAGAGACAAGACACAGAATTAAAAGTTATTAGAAGATTCTGGGTGAATGGCTTGGGAAGTGTTCTTTCCCATGAGGAATCATGAAAAAAGCATCGCTGGGAAGGCAATCAGACAGGCAGCTCCTTGTTTAAACACCTAGACAGCATCATGCCAGGGTATTGTCTAATCTCTACTAGAACACCAGTGGGCTGGAAGCTGGTGTGGTCCGCTTCATCTTCAGGACAGCACAGCAGGTTAGCAGAAAGGCACACAAGGCCATGAGCACAACTCTTAAGTTGTGCACCTGCTCAAGAGTGGGAGCTGTCAGTCACTACTCTAAAGAAACATAATGGGGCAGGGAGCACAGAGCAATGGAGGCTGAACTGTGAGCCTGTAACCATTGGCAGCCATGGTCAGCTCAACTATGGGAGGTAGGTGAGAATGGTGTGAACTGCTCTGGGGCTGCAGCCCGCTTTCCTACAGCAGTAGGAAGCAGGCACTGTCTCGGTCTCTCTTCTCCTAGCTTGTCTGCCGCTATGGCAGACAATGTCTTTTTCTTTCTTTCTTCTTGGAGCACCAGGGGCTGTTTCAGGGTTTTAAATGCCTACTTCCGAAGACCAACAAAGGGACCTGCTCACTGACGGACAATAACGCCAAAACTCAGTTTGTAAAGGGCCAGTTCTCCTAATGGGGAATGTAGACTAAAATCATTTGACCTGATCACAAACACATGAACTTTAAAGACTGCCTGTCCTCAGTAATGAGACTCAATCCATTCCGTTTAAGCGGCATCTCTCTGCTGATGTTAAAATGGCAATGGTATTGGTCTTGAACAAAACTGTAACTGATGGAAAGAGAACATATAACCAACCTGACAGCCAGAACCTCTTTATATAAGGAGCCACATTCCTTCCTGCATCTGTTTCAAAAGTATCCAGTATTTATATTTAGCGGCTAGAAGACAGAGGGCCAAATCCTCTTGCAATGAGAGAGCAAAACTTTGACCATGAGTCTGGGAAGTGGAGTCAGTGGAAGTCTATCAAGTACTCAGGGCAGATCTGGTTGGCGTCGAACACCACGAAGATCTTTGGATTCCAGGTTTCATCCACGCAGTTGTCATACAAATTCACGTAGTTCCATCTTTGGAAGGAGGTCTCATGTATTTGGAGTCTCCATTTATGTAATCCCCAATTAGCACTCGAGCAAGAAACATGGATTTATAGGTTCTGAACAGATGTCGCTGCTGCACACTGACCCGGAGAATCTGGAATGTGTTTCCGTGCTTGATGTCATCTTTGCAGAAACGACTGGAGTACGCAGCATCTCTAGCAAAATAGGTTCCTTTTCCAAAGACAGCACCGGGTACACCATTGATTCTCCAATCAAAGTTGTGAATGCAAATTGCTTCCACAAATTCACTGCTGGTGCCATGAAACAGCATTTGCTCATTGATCTGAGGGACACCTCTCTTTTTCTTGAGCTGAGCCTTTTTCCTGCAAAAGAATTCCCATAAGTCTAAGTTCTGAATCCTTCAAATCCTTTTAATCCGGTTCCAATCCATTGTTTTCCCAAAGAGACTGGCAACTTCATTATATTCATGGGTTTGGTTCTGCAGGGAAACCAGCTGGTAGGGAACTTCAGTATTCACATTCTCCCAGTGCGTTGGCATGGGGATGGCCTCATTTTCACAGATGTAACTGAAGGCACTGATGGAGAAAGGAGCCCTTTTTATTAGGTGCTGTTTTCCAGTAATGAGATTCATCTGCTTCATTTCTGAAACATGTGCCACTTCCCACATTCTGCCAGGTAGAACCAGCCCCACTGCGTATCTGATGTGTCCATGTCATCCACATCGCTCTCCATCTTCTTGGGAAAGAATTCTTCTGTCTTGTGAAACATCTTCTTCTGTGTCATAGCTGGATAATAAAGATGATGACTTCACAGGCAAACTCAACTGTCTCATTAACTCTTCGTGGAGTCTGCCCTCCTCTTCCAGAACTCTTCACACCCGTTAGCCATTTCACTGTATTTCTATATGCTTCCTCTTTGGCGGCTGGATCGGATCTCAGAAGCAGCAGTCTTACACGAGTGTTTTCCTTGGCATATTTTTCAAGGCTCACACTTTACTGTGTGATTGGTATGAAAGGAATGACTATCTGGGAAAATGGTCCTTGAAAGGTCTTAGGTTTATACCTTTTTCTTCAGTTTTCTAATCGTCTGTGCAACATCCTCCAACTGCACGGACGGTCTTCCCATCGGTCTAGAATGGCAGGTGTGGGTTTAAGCTTTTTTCTTTCTTTCATCAGGTTACCTTTGTTTCTGCTCTCATTGCACCATCCATTTGTCTAATGAGAAATGAGAGCCAGTGGTCCCATGGAGTTTTCTTTGCCGTTGTCATAACTGTACTCATCTACATCCTTGCCAAGGCCTCCCAGTTAGTGCACCTTGGTTCATATTCTCACAAAGAGCATGTTTTCAGGTCACAGTTAAATCCAGAAGTGCATTCAACCATGCACACCTCAGATGGTACCATCTCGCCCTGGGAACTAGACTCTTTGGATCATGATCCCTTCTCCAGTTCTCCCACATCTCTCATGTTAAACTCTCTTTAGAACAAGCAGTTCCCAACCTGTGCCTCTTAAGTCCTTTTGTGGTCGCATATCAGATATCCTGCATATCAGGCATCTATATTACAATTTCTAACAGCAGCAGAATTATCCTTAGGAAGTAGCAAGGAAATAATTTTATGGTTGGGGGTCACCATAACATAAGGAACTATATTAAATGTTGCAGTATTAGAAAAGTTGAGAATCGACACTTCAGAGAGACCTTGGGTCTTTTTTTTATAAGTACACTATCTTAATATACCAATTTCTACAATATTCCATCAGAAAAACAAGAAGATATGTTTGAGCATCACGTCACCTCAGAAAATTCTGCCCACCACAGCATTGGACAAAAAGATACTTTTTTGTCACCATCAAAAACCCTATCTCACCCTTTCTGTTGAACAGTGGAGTCTCACTTATTAAGCATTTGTATGATCGGGAGGGTGTTGCAGGATGTTTGATTACACCGTAAACCCTGAGATTATATTATTTACTGGAAAAGCCTGTTTCTAGTTGTGGTGAGGTTAGACCTAGCACACATCTTTAATCCAAGAGCTTTCTGCTTCAATATTGTAAACAGGATTAAATAAAGCCAACCATAGGTCAGGAGTGGAGTAGGCAACTATTTGACAGGAAGTGAACGTAGGAGAAAACTATAGAGAGTAAGAGGGAACCAGGAACATAATAGAGACATGCACAGGAAGTAGAAGGGAGGGACTTTTCAGTTTGAGGAGGTTTTTGAGACAGCGTAGGGTGACAGCCATCATTGGAGGAGGAATTTCATCTGGGTGTTGGAGTCTTTATTGGTAAAAATCAAACAATTAAATTTTGATAACAAAACAAGAAGAGGGTCTTTTCAGATGAGCACTGGAGGGTGATTTGCTTCTATTTAATTATGTGAAAAAGTATTTTGCTATATTTCATGGGGGAAAGAATATTTTCATTACTCACCTCAAAACAGTTATTTGTAAATATTTTAGCTTTTTAAAAATAATATCTATTTCACCATGCCTACTGATGAAAATATCAAGAATAAAAAGAATGTGAAGACTCTAGATGAAAGCACAGCCTCCAGCATTGTGATAGACATCACACATTTTGAGGCAGGCAAGCATAAGGATTTACTTAGTGACTCAGACCTCCACGTAGCTTGGGCTGTGTGCTTGGCAGACTGAGATACTTATCTAAATGTATTGTGGCTATACACAGCCCACTCTGAATGATTCACTTAGAGATCTGTTGACAACCTAAGACTGCCACCTGCATTGAGCTGCATGCACACCCCTCTCTGAACATTGGAAAAGGTTTCTCCTCTTGAACAGTCATAATAAGACTTCTGTCTAGTTAGTCAGACAGCTATGTCTGAGTATGAAAGCAGAAATGCTAACCCAGGCAAAACTAGTTTTTGGGGTATGCTCAATAGGATAAACTGTGTCCCCTATGTCAACATTTAGGGACATTCTTCTATTTCTTAGGTTAAACTATGCATAATTGGGAATGCATCATTATGAGAAAGGACACTACAATAAAGAAAAATGTTAAATAACTTAGTCTATGAATCAGGATAAAGACACACTGATACACACTTTTAGTAACCAAACTCTTCTTTCTTCTGACCCCTATAAAATGAAGCTCCAAACAATAATGCAGGCCTTTGAGTACCCTGATTTGTATAGCCTCTGTCAATCATGACAGTGCATGTAATTTGTCATATCACTTTGCTTTGGACTGAAGTATTCTTGCTAATTTTGCAAATCTGTATGTGTTTAACATTTCAAACAAGATGCCAAAACCTGGAATCACCTGACTTAGACCCTGACCAAGTAACAATTTTACTTTTTAACTTTCATAAACCATTTTTTAGATATATAATTTTGTGCTTTTTATACTAGTTTTGTATTAAAGTACACCAAATTACACTAAGTTTGGTAGCCTAATGGCACCAGACTCAAGAACTCATTTATAGTTCCTCAGGGTAAATCATCTCACCAAGCCACCATCAAACAGAAGGTGGTCTGGTCTTGTAGCTCTGGGTCCTTGGGAACAATGTCCTTTCAGCTCATGAACACTGTTGTCAGAGCTTACCAGAAGTTTGAGTTCCTTTTCTCTTGCCAGTTCTAGGCTGATGACTACCCTCAGGCACTAACAGCAGCTTTTTAGTTGTGTGCAAATTCTTGTCTCCATTTTCAAACAAGCCAGCTTATGAATTTTTCTGACATTTAAAACATTTTTGTGGTCACTGGACTAGATGGGGCCCATCTGAACGCTTTTTTACTTTGTCATGGAATACACCATTGTCATTGGAGAGATGACTTATCATAGCTACAGGACCACCCACACTAAAAACAGAGGGGGATTGGATGGGCATGGTGGTACATACTTGTAATCCTAGGTCAACCTCTGTTACCTCTGTAAACTCTGTTACACAGTGAGTTCTTGTGTGCCTGAGTATATGAGAGTAAACCTCAACACACACACACACACCACCACCACCACCACCACACCACTCTGCAGGCACATGTGCACACAAAAGAAAGGGCATTGTGCAAGAAAACACTACATTATAATTTTTTCAAGAACAATGTGTACATAATCAACTACCACTTACTGATATTTTCCCAAATTCTTAGTTTTAAAATTATTTTTTAAAAATTTGTCTTTATTTTAAGTAAAAATGCTGTTTTTCCTGCATGTATAACTGTTCAGGAGTGTCAGATCTTGGAATTACAGACAATTGTTAGCTGCCATGTGGTTGCTGGGACTTGAACTCAGGACCTCCGGAAGAACAGTCAGTGCTCTCAACCACTGAGCCATCTCTCCAGCCCCAAGTTTTTAAATTCATATTCTTTAAAACATTCTATTTCTATTTAAACAAATGCTTACCATAAAATCTTTACTGACAAATCTCTTGGAATCTGATAAAAATACCTTCATATACTCTGTTACCTGCTTCACCTTTAGGGTCTTTTACAGTATTGGCAAACAATCTTAGATTTTAAGAAACTTGAATGTTGAAAGTTTCTGGTAGATCTGGAAGTGTAACCAATTTGAGGCCATACAAATGCTTCTTGATCAATGATGAGGGAGTGTTGTATCACAATAAGTCCACCATAGATTGGAAATGCCATGTGTTGGGAAAGAATCTAATACCCAGGGCTCAGACTATCATATATTTAATGTGCTTTAGATATATTTCTTACAACTGGACAGTACCATAAAGACAGTTTTATAATACTGTTGAGTTTTTTGATATATATATATATATATATATATATATATATATATATATGGTGAGTATTGGTACTAAAGCCTGTGACCGTGTGGCAGATGGGGCATGTGTCTTGATGCAGTTGTGTAGAATTTTGAGTTTTGCTAACATGGAAAAAAGGTCAAAATTCAAAGTGAAAGGAAAGAGCTCTAGTGAATGTGCATTGCTCTCACCCTCTAATCATAAATCAGGCTATATTTCTCTGTCTTCTCTACTTCTGTATATAATAAGAAAATTGCCAAACTTTTTTCTTTCCATGGGATAATTAGTTGACTTAACATTTATTTTGTGGTCTGCTTTTCTCCTCAGTAGAGAACTCCTACCCTGTTATGTGGTTCATCTCTGTGCATGGGTCTGTGTGCAGACCTTGAGCTGCTTTTTTGCATTTACAGCAGGGTGACCTTTTCTGAGCTGCTACTAACATTGAAGAAATAGTAACACTGAGAAAGAGAAGTTCTTTCCATTACCTTACATTGGTTTATACACATATTGAGTGTGTTAGATACACTGACCATGCACACTGCAATAGGTCAGCTCTGGAGGGTGGAGCTGCAACAGGCCAGCTCAGCTCTGGAGGAAAGCTTTCCTGACTGGTCAGGAAGTCAGAAGATTCCTGAAGCTTGGGTGTATTGAGGGATGGTCTCCCCACAGAATATAGCAATCTTACTTCTCACCTAGGAAACAGCTGTTACAGCTGAGCTTTGCTCTGAGCCCCCCCCCCCCTTAAAGGGTCTTCCCAGGAGAGCTCTGCTTCTTCTCTCTGGCCCAAGATGTTGCTTGCTTCTTTTGCTTCACTGCTAAAAAGGAAACCTCTGAAGAAATGTAGCAATCTCCTCTGTATCCAGCAAAAAGTTGTTACTTTTTTCTGCTCAGCCTTGCTCAGCTCTCCAAAGGGAGCATCTCAGCAGGGTTATATTTTTCTGCTCAGCCCCTCTAAAGAAACATCTCAGCAAGGTTTTCTATTTGGCACCTTAGAATGAAGATCTTCACCCAAGACTCTTTTTAAGAGATTTATTGGGGGATGAGCCCAGGAGAGTGGCTCTACCTGCTAGGGTGGGAAAGGACAGCCTGTCACTGAACAGGCAAAGGGGCTTCGTAGGGGCAGTTTCTCCAGGACGAAGATTTTTTTCAGGGAGGTTGGGTAGCTTTTCTGCTCAGGGATTGGTTGGTTTCATTGGTCAGGTGGTCAGGAGTAGTTGGCTCTGATTTCAGGACCAAATTGTGTTTCTTTCACTGGTCCTTTTTTAGCAATTTGGTTATAATTTTATGGCCAAGATATATTTCTTTCACTGGCTCTGATTCTAAAGACAAAATGTGTTTGCTTGGCTCTGGTTTCAGAGTCAGGGTGTGTTTGTTGGGTCCAGGGCTAAAGTGGTGGTTTTTTTTGTTTTGTTTTGTTTTGTTTTGGTTTTTTTTTTGTCATTGGCTCAGGTAGCAGGACCAGGGTGTGTTTTTTTTTTTTACTTTTGCCACCTCTGGTTTCAAGGTGGATGCCTTTTTTTGGCTCCTTTCCCCTACACTGAGGAAGAGAGACATTATATGTGTTTGTACTCATCTGGAGGGCGTTAGCTACACTGGTCATGCACATCTTCATTTTAATTTTATGATTAGTTCATTAAGTTCTATACATTTTTTTTTTACAGTTGCATTAATCTTCCTTAGTAACCTGAAAGAATAAAGCCATTTATAATACTGGTTTTTAAAGCTTTGGATATAATAAAGTTTCCAGCTATAATTTGGTTTTATATCAGTCAATACTTTAAAAAATATAATCTCATTCAAAACAACTTCATCTTTTAATATTTGTTCTGATTTTTCATTGAAAAGATCAAATTTGATACATACATTTTTCATTTTGAAATTTTTATAAAGTAGTGGTGGATTCTTAGATTTTAAGTGTATAAGAACAAAATTATCAAATGTTAACAATTTTATTTTCTTCCTTTTTTCTGATTTATTTTCTATCTGTCTGTATCTATTATCTGTCAGTTATGTACATAAATCAGTCAATTGTCTCCTATCAAGCATTTATATATCACCTATCATCTATCCACTATTCTTTATCAATCTATGTACCATCTATTACCTCTCATCTTACTGGGGCTGGGTCTATCAGTTTTACCCAGAGCTTACAAGTGTAACTGTTCAGTTTGTCACCTTACTCTGATAATCTCATTTCTGTTTTCTAGAGGGCTGGAATTACAGGAAAGCCATTACACCTATTCAGCTTTCTTGTGGGTGCTAGAGATAAGAACTCTGGTTTTCACACATATGCTGCAAGCATTACAACCACCAAATCATCTCCCCAGCCACCCCCTGCCTTCTTAATACAAAGTCTTTCTATGTAGTCCTAGAAATAAATCAAGCTCACCTTGAACTTTATGTAAGCCTTCTGCCTCCCTCTCTTAAGTGCAGGAATTATAGGGATGCTTCATGAGGCACAGCAGAAATTTATAATAATTTATCTTGAGCTATTCCTTAGGGTGGTGATTAATCACATAGTAGAGCTAGGCTAATAGAAACCCTATTTTATGATAACAAATAGGATTTATTCAGCTTTCTATTTATTACAGAAAATGGAAATAGGACATTTATCTAACTTATATAAAATACTATCAAAATATAAAGTTAAAAAGAATGAGGTACAAATCCAGCCCTTGTTTATTCCTCTGAAACTTAAGACAGATGTTGACATGTTCCCAGCTTCTTCAGCGAGTCTATTAATCTGTGAATAGCAAGAAACACTCCTAGAACTCAAAAGCCAGCTTCATGGTTAATAGCAGTGGAAATAAATAGTTCTATTAAGGAAAAGAATTGAAGAGTCTCTCGTGCAGATTATGCATACATAAAGTCTACCTTTGTTGCCTTTTGCTTTGGCTCCTCCTGTGTCTGAAAGATCAATAAATGCCACTCCCAATATGCCTGAAAAGATAGTATGAAGCTTGAGTCATGATCCTAATGGGGAATAATTACAATATCCACTAAAATACCATGAGAAAAAAATGGAGATAGATCAAATCAGAACCCCAGATTTCCCTTTCTCAGCCTTTTCCTTATACATCCAAGCTGATGATCAAAAATCTATTGCCATTTGTAATTACATGGGACTGGACTATCAGTGCAGGCTTCTTCTCATCACTAGCCTCGCCTATTTCTCCTCCTTTCTACAGATGTGACATGTAGCATGGAAACTACTATCATTTTTATCATGGAAACACACACAGACTCATATCTCTGAGTGTGAGTTATGAGAAATAATCTTCAGGAGCAAACAAATAGTGGAATACCCTTCTTAGACATCCAGAGCTTAGAAGTAGAGTGACGAGCAAGTGATTCACAGTGCCTCCAGAAGATGGTAGACTCTTGGAAAGATAAGGGGTATAGTATTCATCTCTAGTCTAGCCTGAAAAGAAAAGACATTTGTTGGCTTAGTTAGCATCAAATCTTGGGATAAATCTAGTAAAATATTCAAGGCTAGCAAAAATTAACAATTTAGAGATTAGAACAGATACCTTAGCTCATGAATAACTGTCAAAGTTCTAAAGACATAGCTGCTTACAAATTTGCTATGCAAATTGAAAGATACTTTAACTCTCTGGTGTGCTATCAAAAGTAGTAGTAATTTTGGTTATTGTTTACTTCCTGCTGATATCACTAGATAACCTTATAGATTATAAGTATAAGTTTTACATATTATAAATTATACATGCTAGAAACATATATAAGAAATCTGAAAGACTGTTCTTTAGAAGACTTGTTTTAAAATGCCAACCCCCAATCATGGCACAGAGACACTGTAAATTATAAAAGCTCTTCCTTAGCTTAGGCTTGTTTCTAACTAATGCTTATAACTTAAATTAACCTATATTTTAAAATCAACATTCTTTAATGTGCTCATTACTTCATCTCCATTATGCCCATCTTGGTTATTTTGAGTATGGCTGGAGACTCTGCCTTTCTTTTTCCCACAGTTCTCTGTTTATCCAGAAGTTCTGCCTATACATCCTGCCTAGCTATTGGTCACTTAGCTTTGTGTTAAACCAATCACAGTGACACACCTTCACACAATGTAAAGGAATAGTCCACAACAATGTTTAGACTTTCTCAAATAGCAAATGCCCAAAACCTAGTCTTGGAGAAGGGTTTGATGTGATGACAGCCAATTTTACTGAGTCAATGACCAGAAGAGAGTGAGTGAGCAGAGTGTAGGTGCAAGGGAAAGGAATCTGGTTCTGTTTGTCTCCCTGTATCTCTTGTTTACTCTTACATTTCAGACACAGACAGAAGTCATCTGCCTTCATCTCCTGTTGTTCTGTCCTACATGTGACTTGAGGCGTACACTAGAAGTGACAGTAAAGACCATTCTTAGTAGGATTCTTAGAATCTGCCCCATGATGACACCAACAGGAATGTAAAGTGTAGATTGATAACTGATTCAGTCACCAAACCTATGTTCTTCTGCTTCAAATATTGTGGTCTCCTTTGGTACTTTTGCAGTAATTCTCTAGTCAATTACCCTATCTTAAAATATTCAAAAGACATTCAAATTTTCTCATAATGTAAAAGCAAGGAGGACAAGCTATATTTTATTTTATTTTTAATATTTAATACCTATGAGAGTTAATAAATATGTTAATTTTTATATGAGAATAAATTGAAAATAAAAAATTATTTAAGATCTTCAAGGTAATTTATCTAATGGACTAACTTGTCTGTGGACTTAAAAACAACAAATCATTTTCAGTTTAAGTAATATTTCAGGCTAATTTATGTGACTACCTGAAGCCCAGAGTAAAACAAGACCTCAGGAAAAGTGTTCCACGGGAAAATTCAAAGATCTCTAGTATTCTTTTAGCATTTTGAGACATAATAACAGAGTCATATGTCAATAAAAGCATCCTAATAATCAGATCCAGGATAATACTTATTTTGTATCCTGGCTCAGGTGCTGGTCTGCTAAGATATTCCACTTGTCTGTCATCAAAATGTAGGCAATAATCAAACTATGCCATCTGAGCTGAAATTTCTTAGCTATTTAGCTGTCTTTTAAACTTTATTTAGTACTTTTTTGCCATCTGTATGTTGGCATATAATTGCTTTTCCAACTCCTATTGCTTTTATATCATAAGCTTCCATAGAGGCCCCATGAATATCTAAACTTTACACCACCACAGCCCAGTCAGCAAGAAATATGAGCACATGGAGGGGCGAGATGACTCAGCAGTTAAACTTGAGTAATATTCTTGCAGAGGACTGTGATTCTGTTCTCATCACCTATATCAGGTAGCTTACTGTTTGTAACTACAGCTCCAGGGGAATATGATGTCTTCCTCTGGCTTATATGAGCACCTGCATGCACACACACACACACATACACACATACACACACAATAATAAAAATAAATATTAAAAAAGTATATGCTGAATCTAAGTAAAATGTATGCTATTTTAGATGTATTATTATTTATCTTAACTACAATATAATTACACCAATTCCCCTCCAACCATTTGATTGCTTCTCTTTCTTTGATTATTATTGTTTCACATATTTGCATAAATATATAAATACATGTTGAGTCTAATTTTGCTGTTTATTATTCAGCAATTATTTTTATTATTATTTACCTTATTGTTTTTATTAGATACAAATGTTAATTTACCTTTCTCTTATGTCAATCATTCTTAGTATATGCATCATGGGATTTTTTTCTTAACCTATATTGTTTTTAATTATTATTAACTTTGGTGAGTCTCATGTTATAAATTTTTGATTATGTTTCTGTTTTCTTTCTCTCTTTAAAGTCTTACAGATAAAACATTGAGGAAATTCACTCTCAATGACACATGTTATGGTAACAAATAACTTCACTTATTTTTTTTCTTTGTGTGTGTGTGTGTGTGTAGCTCTTAGGAGAAATATCTCTTGTTATTGGAAGAACAACACATAACTCTTTTTATTGAAAACCACCATGAATAACTGTTAGGAAGGTAAGTAATGGTGATTCCTCTGTGAGTTGTCATTTCATCAGAGAGTACCCGGGCAGGTGCGCTTTCTGCATTTGTGTACTTCAAACACACTGAAACCATAGAGTCACACTAATTTAGCTCTTATTGCTGAATGAAAGATACAAGTAGAAATGAAAAGGCTGTGAACACAGCATGCATTATAGTGCAGCTGGTTCTGATAGAAAGCATTTGGATGGAGGTACATTTAGGAGGTACATTTAGGACCCAAATAGGAACAAAAACATTGTTCAAAATACATTGTTCAAACATTGTTCAGCCCTGAGAAAGCATGAGACTTCAAATTATGCTATGTATTTTCTACTGTGGTAACAAACATTAGTGTGCAATGACTACACCTTCAGTGTAAAAGAAAATAAAGCAAACGTCTCAGGGCTTCAGCTCCACCTTTGTTCATGGCATGGCTTGTCTTGTTTACAACAAGTGTTTCTTAGAAATATTGCAGATGGGGCTGGAGTGATGGCTCAGGGTTTAAGAGTACTGGCTGTTCTTCCAGAGATCTTGAGTTCAATTCCTAGCAACCATATGGTGGCTCATGACCATTTATAATAGGATCTGGTGCACTCTTCTGGCATGGAGGCAGAACATGATATAGATAATAGATAAATAAATCTTAAAAAATATTGCTGATAACACTTTTTCCCACAGCCTCATAAGTGAATTCTTGTCTTCCTTTATGAAAAGACATCTTTTAATGAACAATAAAGGAGGCACTTCTTTTTGCTCAGTATTAAGACTAAAGTAACAAAAAGCAAACATCAAAGAAACAAATTGTGGGATACTGTGATGCCTCAGTTGGTCAAGGGTTTGCAGCATAGACACAAGTTCAATTTCTAGCATCCAAATGAAAAAAAGCCAGTCATGGGTGGTGTGGCAATCCTGTGGTGGTATGACCATCCTGTGGTGGTGTGGTAATACTGTGGTAATGTGGCAATCCTGTGGTGGTGTGGTAATCCTGTAGTAATGTGGCAATCCTGTGGTGGTGTGGCAATCCTGTAATGGTGTGGTAATCCTGTGGTGATGTGGCAATCCTGTGG